>CM024607.1:32352228-32367511 GCA_014182555.1 Eucalyptus erythrocorys | reverse complement strand
CCCCGCCTCCTGCTCTTCCTTCTTCTTTTCCTCCCTGCTTCTTCTCTCTACCTTGCACTCCTCCTCCTCCTCCTCCCCCTCGCTTCTGCTCTTTGTTCTTCTTCTCGACTTCTCCTTTCTCCTCCTCCCGCTTTCTCCTTCTTCTTCTTGTTCCTTTCCTCCTCCTCCCTCCTTCTTCTCCTCCTTCCGTTTCTCCTCCACCTTGCTCCTTCTCCTTCTCCTCTTTGCTTCTTCCTCCTTCTATGTTTCTCTTTCTCCTTCTCTTTCTTCTTCGCCTTCTCCTCCTTCCGATCCTTCTTTTTTTCCTTCTCCTTCTCCTTCTTCTCCATCTTCTGCTTCTTCTCCTTCTTCTTCGCCTTCTCCTCCTTCCGGTCCTTCTTTTTTCTCCTTCTCCTTCTTCTTCATCTTCTGCTTCTTTTTAGAACTTTCTCCTTCTTCTTCTCCTTCTCCTCCTCCTCCTTCTTCTCCTCCTTTCCGCTTCTCCTCCACCTTCTGCTCTTTCTCCTTCTCCTCCCCGCTTCTTCTCCTTCTTATGTTTCTCTTTTCTCCTTCTCTTTCTTCTTTATTCTCATCCTTCGCTCCTTCTTTTTCCTTCTCCTTCTTATGCATCTTCCAGCTCTTCGTTTCTTCTCCTTCTTCTTCACCTTCTCCTCCTTCTGCTCATTCTTTTTCTCTTTCTCCTTCTCCTTCTTCTCCATCTTCTGCTTCTTCTGTTTCTTATCCATCTTCTGCGCCTTC
Source organism: Eucalyptus erythrocorys (assembly GCA_014182555.1). Classification (NCBI taxonomy): domain Eukaryota; kingdom Viridiplantae; phylum Streptophyta; class Magnoliopsida; order Myrtales; family Myrtaceae; genus Eucalyptus; species Eucalyptus erythrocorys. Next base: position 32,366,773 of record CM024607.1, on the reverse strand, counting down.
TCCTCCTTCTGCTCCTTCTTTTTCTCCTTCTCCTTCTCCTTCTCCTTCTTCTTCATCTTCTGCTTCTTCTGTTTCTTCTTCTTCTTCTCCACCTTCTGCTCCTTCTCCTTCTTCCTCCCCTTCATCCTTTTTCTCCTTCTTTTCTCCTTCCTTCATTTTTCCTCCTTTCCTCGTTCTCCTCCTTCTCCTCCTTCTTCTCCTTTAAGCCCCCACACATGCCCTTCTCCTTCTCTTCTGTTCTTCTTCCTTCTATCCCGTTTTGTCACGTCGTCCCGTTTTTGTCTGCTGTTCTTCTTCTCCTTCTTCTCCTTTTTCTCCTTCTTCTCATTCTTCTCCTGCTTCTCTTGCTTCTTCTCCTGCTTCTCCCGCTTCTTCTCCTTCTTCTCCCGCTTCTTCTCCTTCTTCTGCTTCTCCTCCTCCTCCTCCTCCTCCTCCTCCTTCTCCACCTTCTTCTCCTTCTCCTTCTCCTCATTCTTCTTCTCCTTCTCCTGCTTCTTCTCATTCTTCTGTTTCTCCTTATCTTTCTCCTTCTTCTTCTCCTTCTCCTCCGCTTGCTCCTTCTTCTTCTCCTTCTCCTTCTCCATCTTTTTTGTTTTTCTGGCTTCTTCTCATTCTCCTTCTGCCTCTCCTTTTGCTCCTCCTCCCCTCCTCCTCGCTCTTGCTCTTGCTCTGCGTTGTTGCCTCTTTTGCTTCTTCTTTTCAGCTTCTCCTTCCGTTTCTTCTAGTTCTTCTTCTCCACCTCCTTCTTCTCTTTCTCCTTCTGCTTCTCCTTTGTGCTCCTTCTCCTCATCTCCTCCACATCTCCGCTCCCGTCTTGCTCCCCGCTCCTTCTTCTTCTCATTTTCTCCTTCTTCTCCTTCTTCTTCTTCTTCTCGTTTCTTCTTCTCTTTGTCCTTATCCTCCCGTTGCCTTTCTTCATTCTCCTTCTGTATCCTCTTCCTTTTGCTCACCCTCCTCCTCCTCCTTCTGTTTCTCCTTGTCTTTCTCTTTCTTTTTGGCCTTCTCCTCCTTCTTTTCCGCTTCTCCTCCTCTTTGCTCATTCTTCCAAATGCCTTCTCCTTCTCCTTCTTCTCCATCCATCTCCCCTTCTCCTTCTCCTTCTCCCACTTTTTGTTCTCGCTCCGTCTCCCCTCCCCGTCCTTCTTCTTCTCCTTCTTCTCCTTTTTCTCCTTCTTGTCATTCTTCTCCTGCTTCTTCTCCTTTTTCTCCCGCTTCTTCTCTTTCTTCTGCTTCTCCTCCTCCTCCTCCTCCTCCTTATCCTTCTCCACCTTCTTCTCCTTCTCCTTCTCCCTTATTCTTCTTCTCCTTTCTCCTCGCTTCTTCGTTCTTAGTTTCTCCTTGTCTTTCTCCTTCTTCTTCTTTCTCCTCCTTCTCCTCCTTCTCCTCCTCTTTGCTATTCTTCTTCACCTTCTCCTTCTCCATCTTCTCGCTTCTTCTCATTCTCCTTACGCCTCATGCGCTCCTTCTTTCTCCTCCCGTGTTTGCTCTTGCTCCCGCTCCCGCTCCTTTTAGCTTTTCCGTTTCTATCCTTCTTCGCTTCTTCTCATTCTTCTTCTCCACCTCCTTCTTCTCTTTCTCCTTAGCTATCCTTGTGCTCCTTCTCCTCCTTCTCCTTCCTCCTTCTCCTCTTTGTTCTATCCTCCCGTCTTTTGCTGCCCGTCTTTCTTCTTCTCCTTTTCTCCTTCTTGTCTTTCTTCTTCTCATTCCGTTTCTCTTTTCTTCCTCCCCGTCTCTCCCTTATCCTCTTGCTCCTCATACTCCTCCTTCTCCTCTTCCTTTTGCTCACCCTCCTCCTCCTTCTTCTCGTTTCTCCTTGTCTTTCTCCTTCTTTTTCGCCGTCTCCTCCTTCTTCTGCTTCTCCTCCTCTTGCTCCTTCTTCTTCTCCTTCTCCTCGCTTCTCCTCATCGCTCCCCATTCTCCTCATTCTGCTCACACACCTTCTTCTCCATCTATTGATTCTTCCCCTTCTTCACTCCGTCCTGGTCACCCTCCTGCTCCTTTTCTTCTCCTTTTGCTTCTTCTCCTTCTTTTGCTCCTTCTCCTTCTTATGCTCCTTCTGCTTCTCCTCCTCCTTCTCATACTCCTGCTCCTTCTCCTCCTTTTCCATCTTCTGCATCTTCTGTTTCTTCTCCTTCTTCTCCTTCTCCTCCTTTTCCATCTTCTGCATCTTCTGTTTTTTCTCCTTCTCCTTCTCCTTCAGCTTCTCCTCCTTCTCCTGCTCCTGCTCCTTCTTCTTCTTCTCCTTTTGTCCCTCCTTCTCCTTCTTCTTTTTCTTCTTCAGCTTCTCCTCCTTCTTGTTCTTCTTCTTCTCCTCCTTCTCCTCCCTCCTCCTCCTCCTCCTCCTCCTCCTCCTGCTCTTGCTCCTACTCCTTCACCTTCTTCCCCTCCTTCTTTTTCTTCTTCTCATTCTCCATCTTCTTTTCCTTCTCCTCCTCTTGCTCTCTGCTCCTCCTCTCTTGCTTTCACCTTCTCCTCCTCCTCCTCCTCGTCCTCCTCCTCCTGCTTCTTCTGATGCTTCTCCTCCTTCTTCTCCTTCTTCTGCTTCTTCTCCTCCTGCTCCTTCTTCTTCTCCTTCTTTTGCTTCTTGTCCTGCTTCTCCTCCTTCTTCTCATTCTCCTCCTCCTCCTCCTCCTCCTCCTTCAACTTCTTCTCCTCCTTCTTCTCTTGCTTCTTCTCCGTCTTCTCCATCTGCTCCTCCTCCTGCTCATCCTCCTGCCACTTCTCCTGCTTGTTCTCCTTCTTCTTCTGCTTCTTCTCCTTTTTCTTCTTATCCTTCTCCTTCTTCTCCATCTCCTCCTCTTCCTCCTGCTGCTCCTGCTCTTGCTCCTCCTCCACTTCTTCTTCTCCTTCTTTGCTTTTGCCTCTCCTCCTCCGCCTTCTTCTTCTCATCTCCATCTTTCCGCTTCTTCCTTCTTATAGCCGACTTTTTTGTCGCTTCTTTCCTCTTCCTCCTCCTCCCCTCCTCCTCTTTCCCCTTCTTCTCCTCCTACTTCTCCCCCTCCTCCTTCTCCTCCTCCTCCTCCTCTTGCTCCTACTCCCGCTCCTCCTTCTTCTACTTCTGTTGCTCCTTCTCCTTCTCCTTCTCCTTTGCTCTCTTCCTGCTCTTACTCTTCACTCCCCGCTTCCCACCATCTTGCTCTTTCTTTCTCCTTCTACTCCTCCTCCTCCTCTTCCTCTGACTCCTGCACCTTCTACTCCTCGTCCTCCTCCTTCTTCGCCATCTTAAAAGCTATGCAGCTTCTTCTGCTCCTCCTTCTCCTTCTGCTCCTACTCCTACTCCTTCTTCTTCTCCTCCTGCTTCTACTCCTCCTCCTCTTTCTCCTTCTCCTTCTCCATCTGCTTCTCTTTCTCCTTCTCCTACTCCTTCTCCTCCTCCTGCTTCTCCTTCTCCACCTCCTTCTCCTCCTCCTCCTCCTACTCTTTCACCTTCTCCTTCTTCTTTTGCTCCTCCTCCTCCTCCTCCTCCTCCTCCGGCTCCTACTCATACTCCTCCTTCTTCTACTTCTGTTGCTTCTTCTCCTTCTCCTTCTGCTGCTCCTGCTCCTGCTCTTACTCTTCCTGCTTCTGCTGCTCCTGCTCCTGCTCTTTCTTCTTCTCCTTCTCCTTCTGCTCCTCCCCCTCTTCTCCTCTGTCTTGCCTTTCTTCTCCTCGTCCTCCTCCTTCTTCTCCATCTTCTGCTTCTTCTCCTTCTCCTTCTCCTTCTGCTCCTGATCCTGCTCCTTCTGCTCCTCCTCCTGCTTCTACCCCTCCTCCTCTTTCTCCTTCTCCTTCTCCACCTGCTTCTCCTCCTCCACTCCGGGCTTCTCCTCCTCCTCCTCCTCCTCCTGCTTCTCCCCGCTTCTCCCCGTCTCTGCTTCTCCCTCCTCCTCCTCCTCCTTCTTCTGCTTTCTTCTCCTTCTCCTTCCGTTCCTCCTCTTCCTCTTCCTCCTCGCCACCGCTCTGCTCCTACACCTTCTTCTCCTCCTTCTACTTCTCATCCAGCTCCCGCTCCTTTGTCCTTCTCCTCCTCCTCCTCCTCCTATTTCTCCTCCTCCTCCTCACCAAGCCCCTCTGTCCTCCTTCTTATCCCTCTCCTTCTACTCCTCCTACTCTTGCTCCTGCTCGTTCTCCTCCTCCTCCTCCTCCGCCTCCTCCTCTTTCTCCTCCTCCCCTCTCCCGTTCCTCCCGCTCCTTCTCCTGCTCCTCCTTCTTCTCCTTCTCCTTCCTCCTCCTACTTTGCTCTGTTCTTCACTGCCTGCTGCTCCCCTCCCGTGCTCTTTCTTCTTCTCCTTCTGTTACTTCTTCTCCTTCTCCTTCTACTCCTTCTCCTCCTCTTCCTCCTGCTCCTGCACCTTCTTCTCCTCGTCCTCCTCATTCTTCTCCATCTTCAGCTTGTTTTCCTTCTTCTCCTTCTCCTTCTCCTTCTCCTTCTACTCCTCCTCTTCTTTTTGCTGCTCTTTCTCTGCTCCTTCTCCTTCTCCTCCTCCTCCTCCTTCTCCTCCTACTTCTCCTCCTCCTTCTCCTGCTCTTTCTCCTTCTCCTCCTTCTCCTCCTCCCCCTTCTCCTACTCTTTCTCCTTCTCCTGCTCCTCCTCCTCCTCTTTCTCCTTCTTCTCCTTCTCCTTCTACTTCTCCTCCTCCTTCTCCTGCTCTTTCTCCATCTCCTTCTCCTTCTCCTCTTTCTCCTGCTCGTCCTCCTTTGCCTTCTTCTTCTCCTGCTTCTCCCCCTTCTCTTGCTCCTCCTCCTCCTCCTTCTGCTCCTGTTCCTCCTCTTTCTCCTCCTCCTCTTGCTCATACTCCTGCTCCTCCTTCTTCTACTTCTGTTGCTTCTTCTCCTTCTCCTTCTTTGCTCCCGTCTCCTGAGCTTTACTCTCTTCACATTCCCGCTGCTCCTGCTCTATCACTTGCTCTTTCTTCTTCTCCTTCTCCTTCTACTCCTCCTCCTCCTCTTCCTCCTACTCCTGCACCTCCTACTCCTCGTCCTCCTCCTTCTTCTCCATCTTTTGCTTCTTCTCCTTCTCCTTCTCATCCATACATCTGCTCCTTCTCATGCCTTCTACTTCTACTCCTCCTCCTCTTTCTCCTTCTCCTTCTCCTTCTCCACCTGCTTCTCTTTCTACTTCTCCTCCTCCTTCCTCCACCTTCTCCCTCCTCCTCCTCCTCCCTCCCTCCTCCTCCTCCCTCCTCAACTATCAACTCTTCTCCTCCTCCTCCTCCTACTCTTTCTCGTTCTCGTTCTCCTTCTATACGCTCCTCTTCCCCTCCTTCTTCTCCATACGTTTCCTCCTCCTCCTCTTCCTCACTGCTCCACCATCTGCTCCTACACCTTCTTCTCCTCCTTCTACTTCTCCTCCAGCTCCTGCTCCTTGTCCTTCTCCTCCTCCTCCTCCTCCTATTTCTCCTCCTCCTCCTCCTGCTCCTGCTCCTGCTCCTCCTGCTCCTCCTTCTTATCCCTCTCCTTCTACTCCTCCTACTCTTGCTCTGCTCTTCACTGCTCCTGCTCCTGCTCTTTCCTCTTCTCCTTTTGTTACTTCTTCTCCTTCTCCTTCTGCTCCTTCTCCTCCTCTTCCTCCTGCTCCTGCTCCTGCTCCTGCACCTTCTTCTCCTCGTCCTCCTCCTTCTTCTCCATCTTGACTTGTTTTCCTTCTTCTCCTTCTCCTTCTGCTCTTGCTCTTGCCCCTGCTCCTGCTCCTCCTGCTCCTCCTCCTCCTCCTCTTTCTCCTTCTCCTGCTCCACCTGCTTCTCTTTCTCCTTGTCCTCCTCCTCCTTCTCCTCCTACTTCTCCTCCTCCTCCTCCTTCTCCTGCTCTTTCTCCTTCTCCTGCTTCTCCTCCTCCTCCTTCTCTTACTCTTTCTCCTTCTCCTGCTCCTCCTCCTCCTCTTTCTCCTTCTTCTCCTTCTCCTCCCTTCTTCTCCTCATTCTTCTCCTTCTCTTTCTCCTTTCCTCCTTCTCCTTCTCCCTTTCTCCCTCCCTCGTCCTCCTTTGCCTTCTTCTTTCTGCTTCTCCCCCTTCTCTTGCTTCTCCTCCTCCTCCTCCTCCTCCTCCTTCTACTCTTGTTCTTCTTGCTTCTCCTCCTCTTTGTTCTACTCCTCGTCCTCATTCTTCTACTTTTGTTGTTTCTTCTCCTTCTCCTTCTTGCTTTGCACCTCTGTCCTACTCTTCCATTTCCATAACACTCTTTGTCTTGCTCTTTCTTCTCCTTCTCCTTCTACTCCTCCTCCTCCTTTTCCTCCTACTCCTGCACCTTCTACTCCTCGTCCTCCTCCTTCTCCATCTTCTGCTTCTTTTGCTTCTTTCTCCTTCTCCTTCTGCTTCTGCTCCTGCTCCTTCTTCTTCTCCTCCTGCTTCTACTCCTCCTCCTCTTTCTCCTTCTCCTTCTCCACATGCTTCTCTTTCTCCTTCTCCTCCTCCTCCTCCTCCTCCTACTCTTTCTCCTTCTCCTTCTCCTTCTTCTTCTGCTCCTCCTCCTCCTCCTCCTCCTACTCCTGGCTCCTCCTTCTTCTACTTTTGGTGCTTCTTCTACTTCCTCCTTCTCTTTGCTCACAACTCCCTGCTCCTACTCTTCCTGGCTTCATGTCTGCTCTTTTCTTCTTCTCCTTCTCCTTCTGCTCCTCCCCCTCCTCTTCCTCCTGCTCCTGCACCTTCTACTCCTCGTCCTCCTCCTTCTTCTCCATCTTCTGTTCAGCTATTACCTTCTCCTTCTCCTTCAGCACCGCTCCTGCTCCTTCTTCTTCTTCCCTCCCGTTTCTACTCCTCCTCTTTCTCCTTCTCCTTCTCCACCTTCTCTTTCTCCTCCTCCTCCTCCTCCTCTCTCTCCCCTTCTCCTGTCCTGCTCCTCCTCCTCCTTCTCCTTCTTCTTCTGCTTCTTCTCCTTCTTCTTCTGTTCCTCCTCCTCCTCTTCCTCCTGCTCCTGCTCTTGCTCCTACACCTTCTTCTCCTCCTTCTACTTCTCCTCCTGCTCCTGCTCCTGCTCCTCCTCCTCCTCCTCTTTCTTCTCCATCTTCTGCTTCTTCTCCTTCTCCTTCTACTCCTCCTTCTCCCCATCCTCCTGCTCCTACTCCTATTCCTGCTCCTGCACCTTCTTCTCCTCCTCCTCCTCCTCCTCCTCCTCTCCTTTCTCCACCTGCTTCTCTTTCTCCTTCTCCTCCTCCTTCTGCTTCTGCTTCTCCTTCTTCTTCTCCTCGTCCTTCTCCTTCTCCTTCTCCTGTTCTATCTTTTTCTTGTCCTTCTTGTCCTTCTTGTCCTTCTCCTTCTACTCGTCCTCTTCCAGCTTCAGCTCCAGCTCTTGCTCTTTCTTCTTCTCTTTCTGCTTCTCCTCCTTCTGCTACTTCTTCTCCATCTCCTTCTACTTCTTCTTTGTCTTCTCCTCATTCTTCTTCTCCTTTTCCTTCTCCTCCTCCTCCTCCTCCTTCTCCTTCTGCTTCTTCTCCTCCATCTGCTTCTCCTCCTCCTCCTACTCTTGCTTCTTCTCCTTCTTCTCCCCCTTCTACTTCTTCTCCTCCTTCTCCTGCTCCTGCTCCTCCTCCTCCTCCTCCCCCTCCTCCTTCTTCCTCTCCTACTTCTACTTCTCTTGATGCTTCTCGTCCTTCTTCTCCCTCAAAAGCTTCTCCTCACCCAGTTCTCCTCCTTCTTCTCTCCTTCTCCTTCTCCTTCTCCTTCTCCTTCTTCTCCATCTTCTGCTTCTTCCGCTTCTCCTCCTCCTCCTCCTCCACAATCAACCTCGTGCTCCTTCTTTTTCTCCTCCTGCTTCTCCTCCTTCTTCTCCTTCTCCTTCTCCTTCTTTTCCATCTTCTGCTATGCTTCTCCTCCTTCTCCTTCTACTTCTCTTTCTCCTTCTATTCCTCCTCCTCCTCCTCCCACTACAAACCTTCGTGTCTCATCGCAACTTCTCCTCTTCCTCCTCCTTCTCCCTCTTATTATTTTCTCTAGCTTCTCCTCCTTCCTCTCCTTCTTCTGCTTCTTCTCGTTCTTCATATCCTCCTCCTCCTTCTCCTTCTACTCCTTCTCCTTCTGCTTCTCCTGCTCCTCCTGCTCCTCCTTCTTCTTCTCCTCCTCCTCCTCCTCCTTCTTCTCCTCTTCCTTCTGCTCCTCCTCCTCCCCCTCCTTCTCCTTCCGCTCTCTCCTCCTCCTACTCCACCTTCTTCTCATTCTTCTCCCCCTTCTCCTTCTTCTCCTCCTTCTCCTTCTTCTGCTTCTCCTGATGCTTCTCCTCCTTCTTCTCCTTCTCCTTCTCCTTCTTCTTCATCTTCTACTTCTTTTGCTTCTCCTCCTTCTCCTCCTTCTTCTCCTTCTACTCCTCCTCCTCCTCCTCCGACTCCTGTTCGTGCTCCTTTTGCTTCTCCTCTTCCTCCTCCTTCTCCCTCTTTTGCTTCTTCTCCAACTTCTCCTCCTTCCTCTCCTTCTTCCGCTTCTTCTCGTTCTTCTTCTCCTCCTCCTTCTTCTCCTTCTACTCCTTTTCCTCCTGCTCCTCCTTCTCCTCCTCCTCCTCCTCCTTCTCCTCCTTCTCCTCCTGCTCCTTCTTCTTCTCCTTTTTCTCCTTCTTCTCTTGCTTTTGCTTCTTCCCCTCCTCCTCCTTCTCCTACTCCATCCCTCCTCCCCTCCACTCTGCTCCTTCTTCTCACTTTTTCTTTCCTTCTCCTTTTCTTTTCCTTCTTCTCCTTCTGTTGCTTCTCCTCCTTCTTTATCCTCCTCCTCCTCCTCCTCCTCCTCCTCCTTCTCCTTCTCCTTGCTCCTCCCCTCCTCCTCACCATTCTCTACTCCTACTCCTTCTTCTTCTACTTCTGCTTCTTTTCCTCCTTCTACTTCTCCTCCTCCTTTTGCTCCTGCTCCTTCTCCTTCTTCATCTCCATCTTCTCCTTCTTCTGCTTCTTGTGCTGCCTCTCCTCCTATTTCTCCTCCTCCTCCTCCTCCTCCTCCTCCTTCTCCTTCTCCATCTTTTGCTTCTTCTACTTCTTCTCCTCCTCCTCCTTCTCCTTCTTCTCCTCCTTTTTAGCTACTTCTTCTCCTCCTTCTTCTCCTCCTTTTCATTTGCTTCTTCTTACCTTCTTCATTTTGCATTTCTTCTTCTTCTTCTTCTTCTTCTTCTTCTTCTTCTTCTACTTCCTCTTCTCCTTCTTCTGTTTCTTTTGCTTCTCCTCCTACTCCACAACTCCTGCTCCTCCTTCCTCTTCTCCTTCTTCTCCTTCTTTTGTTGCTTCTCCTCCTGCTTCTCCTTTTTTTGCTTCTTGTCCTGCTTCTCCTGCTTCTTCTCCTTCTCCTTCTCCTCTTCCTCCCCCTCCTCCTACTCGTTCTCCTTCTTCTCCATCTTCTGCTTCTTCTTCTTTTGCTACGCGTTTCATCATCATCATCATCTTCTTCTTCTTCTTCTTCTTCTTCTTCTTCTTCTTCTGCTTCTTCTTCTTCTACTTCCTCTTCTCCTTCTTTTACTTCTTTTGCTTCACCTCCTACTCTGCTCCTCCTTCCCCTTCTCCTTCTTCTCCTTCTTCGGTTGCTTCTCCTCCTTCGTCTCTTTCTTTTGCTTCTTGTCCTACTTCTCCTTCTCCTTCTCCTTCTCCTCCTCCCCCTCCTCCTACTAGTTCTCGTTCTCGTTCTCCTTCTTCTCCATCTTTTGCTTCTTCTCCTACTTCAGCTTCTTCTTCTTCTGCGTTTCCTTCTTCTTCTTGTTTTTCTTCTTCTGCTTCTCCTTCTTCGTCTTCTTCTTCTTCTTCGTCTTCTTCTTCCACTTCCTCTTCTCCTTCTTCTACTTCTTTTGCTTCTCCTCTTGCTCTTGCTCCTGCTCCTCCTTCCTCTTCTCCTTCTTCTCCTTCTTCTGCTACTTCTCCTCCTTCTTCTCCTTCTTTTGCTTCTTGTCTTGCTTCTCCTTCGTCTTCTCCTTCTGCTTCTCCTCCTCCTCCCCCTCCCTCTTCTCGTACTCGTTCTTGTTCTCGTTCTCCTTCTTCTCCATCTTCTGCTTCTTCTCCTACTGCAGCTTTTCTTTTTTCAGCTGTTCGTCTTCTTCTTCTCTTTTGCTTCTTCTTCTTCTTTTGTTTTGCAGCTATTTCTTCTTGTTTTGCTTCCTTTCCTCCTTCTTCTACTTCTTTTGCTTCTCCTCTTGCTCTGCTCCCGTTTCTCCTTCCTCTTCTCCTTCTTACCCACTACTTCTCCTCCTTCTTTTGCTTCTTGTCCCTTCTCCTCTTCCTTCTCCTTCTCCTTCTCCTCCTCCTCCCCCTCCTCCTATTAATTCTCGTTCTCGTTCTCCTTCTTCTCCATCTTCTCGCTTCTTCTCCTACTTGACTTCTTCTTCTCCTACTTCTTCTTCTTCTTGCTTTTGCTTCTTCGTCTTTTTCTTCTTCTGCTTCTGCTTCTGCTTCCTCTTCTCCTTCTTCTGCTTCTTTTACTTCTCCTCTTGCTCCTGCTCCTCCTTCCTCTTCTCCTTCTTCTGCTACTTCTCCTCCTTCTTTTGCTTCTTGTCCTGCTTCTCCTCTTCCTTCTCCTTCTCCTTCTCCTCCTCCTCCCCCTCCTCCTACTAATTCTCGTTCTCGTTCTCCTTCTTCTTCTCCTACTTCAGCTTCTTCTTTTATTCACTTCTTCTTCTTCTTCTTCTTCTTCTTCTTCTTCTTCTTCTTCTTCTTTTCCTCGCTTCTTCTTCTTTGCTTCCTCTTCTCCTTCTTCCGCTTCTTCAGCTTCTCCTCTTGCTCTTGCTCCTGCTCCTCCTTCCTCTTCTCCTTCTTCTACTACTTCTCCTCCTTCTTTTGCTTCTTGTCCCGCTTCTCCTCTTCCTTCTCCTTCTCCTTCTCCTCCTCCTCCCCCTCCTCCTACTAGTTCTCGTTCTCGTTCTCCTTCTTCTCCATCTTCTGCTTCTTCTCCTACTTTAGCTTCTTCTTCTTCTGCTTCTGCTTCTTCTTCTTGTTCTTCTTCTTCTACTTCTCCTTCTTTGTCTTCTTCTTCTTCATCATCTTCTTCTTCCGCTTCCTCTTCTCCTTCTTCTACTTCTTTTGCTTCTCCTCTTGCTCTTGCTCCTGCTCCTCCTTCCTCTTCTCCTTCTTCTCCTTCTTCTCATTGCTTCTCCTCCTTCTTCTCCTTCTTTTGCTTCTTGTTCCGTTTCCCTCCTTCTTCTCCTTCTCCTTCTCCCCCTCCTCCCCCTCCTCGTGCTTTCGTTCTTGTTCTCCTTCTTCATCTTTTGCTTCTTCTCCTACTTTTGCTTCTTCTTTTATTTCTTCTACTTCCGCTTCTGCTTCTTCGTCTTCTTCTTCTACTACTTCTTGGTCTTCTTCTCCTTCTGCTTCTTTTGCTCCTCCTGCTTCCTCTTCTCCTTCTTCTCCTTCTTCCTTTGCTTCTCCTCCTCCTTCTTCTTCTTTTGCGTCTTGTCCTACTTCTCCTCCTTCTTCTCCTTCTCCTTCTCCTCCTCCTCCCTTCCTCGTACTCGTTCTCGTTCTCGTTCATCTCCATCTTTTGCTTCTTCTCCTACTTCTGCTTCTTCTTCTTCCGCTTCTGCTTCTTCTTCTTTTTCTTCTTCTTACGCTTCTCCTTCTTCGTTTTCTTTTTCTTCTTCTTCTTCTTCTTCTTCTTCTTCTTCTTCTTCTTCTACTTTTACTTTTTCTTCTTTTGCTTCCTCTTCTCCTTCTTACCTTCTTTTGCTTCTCCTCCTACTCCCGCTCCCGCTCCTCCTTCCTCTTCTCCTTCTTCTCCTTCTTCTTCGCAGCTTCTCCTCCTTCTCCTCCTCTTCCCCCTCCTCCTACTCGTTCTTGTTCTCGTTCTTCTCCATCCTCTGCTTCTTCTCCTGCTTTTGCTTCTTCTTCTTCTATCGTTTCTTCTTCTTTTTCTTCTTCTTATTGCTTCTCCTTCTTCAGCTATTCCGCTCCTTCTTCTTCCGCTTCTTTTGCTTCTTCTTTTTTGCCGTTCTCCTTCTCCTTCTTCTTCTTCTGCTTCTTCTTCTACTTCTGCTTCTCCTTCTTCTTCTGCTTCTTTTTCTGCTTCTTCCGCTTGTTCTTCTTTTGGTTCTTCTTCTGGTTCTTTTGGTTCTTCTGCTTCTGCTTCTTCTTCTAATTCTTCTTCTACTCCTTCTTCTTCTGCTTTTGCTTCTTCTTGTTTTTCTTCTTCTACTTCTTCTTTTGCTTTTGATTCTTCTTCGTCTTCTAGTTCTTCTCCTATTGCTTCTGCTTCTTCTTCTGCTTTTGCTTCTTCTTCTTCTTCTTTTTCTTCCTTTGCTTTTGCTTTTACTTCTTGTACTTCTTCTTGTTCTTCTTCTTACGCTTCTTCTTTTCTTCTTCTTCTTCTTCTGCTTCTTCTTCTTTTGTTTTTCTTCCAGTTCTTCTAGTTCTTCTACTTCTACTTCTTCTTCTTCTTCTTCTTCTTCTTCTTCCTCTTTTGCTTCTTCTTCTGCTTTTTGTTTTGCATCTTCTTCTTCTTCTTCTTCTTCTCCTTCTTCTTCTTTTTTTCTCTTCTTCTTCTTCTTCTTCTCCTTCTTCTCTTTTTGCTTCTCCTCCTCCTTCTCCTTCTTTTGCTTCTTGTCCTGCTTCTCCCCTTCTCCCCCTCCTCCTACTAGTTCTCGTTCTCGTTCTTCTCCATCTTCTACTTCTTCTCCTGCTTCTGCTTCTTCTTCTTCTTTTTCTTCTTCTTCCGCTTCTCCTTCTTCATCTTCTCCTTCTCTTTCTTCTTCTACTTCTTCTTCTGCTTCTTCCGCTTCTTCTTCTTCTGCTTCTTCTTTTTCTGCTTCTACTTTTTGCTATTACTTCTTCTTCTTCTTCTTCTTCTTCTTCTTTTCTTCTTCTTCTTTTGCTTCTCCTTCTTTTTTCTTTTTTTTAGCTTCTTCTTCTTCTTCTTCTTCTAGTTCTTCTAGTTCTTCTGCTTCTGCTTCTACTTCTGCTTCTTCTTCTTCCTCTTCTTCCTCTTCTTCTTCTTCCGCGTCTTCTTCTGCTTCTTCTTCTGCATCATCTTCTACTTCTTCTTCTGCTCCTTCTTCTTCTACTTTTGCTTCTTCTTTTTCTCCTTCTTCTTCTTGTTTTTCTTCCTCTACTTCTTCTTCTGCTTCTTCTTCTTCTTCCTCTGCTTCTTCTTCTACTTCTCCTTCTCCTCCTCCTCCTCCTCCTCCCTCTTCTTCTCCTTCTCCTTCTCCTTCTGCTCTTCCTTGTCCTCCACGTCCTCGTCCTCCTTCTCCTACTCCTGTTGCTTCTTCTTCTTCTTCTTCTTCTTCTTCTTCTTCTTCTTCTTCTTCTTCCGCTTCTTTTGCTTCTCCTCCACCTCCTACTCCCGTTTTTTCTCCTTCCCGTTCTTCTCCTTCTCCTTTTTCCCGCTCTATTACCCCGCTTCTCCTTCTTCTTCTCCTTCTTTTGCTTCTTCTCTTGCGTCTCTTCCTTCTACTCCTTCTCCTCCTCCTCCTCCTGCTTGTTCTCGTTCTCCTTCTTCTCCATCTTCTACTTCTTCTGCTTCTTCTGCTTCTTCCGCTTCTTCTTCTTCTTCTTCAGCTGCTTTTGCTTCTCCTCCACCTCCTACTACTGCTGCTTCTCTTTCCTCTTCTTCTTCTTCTTCTTCTTCTCCTTTTTCTACTTCTTCTGCCACTTCTCCTCCTTCTCCTCCTTCTTTTGCTTCTTCTCCCAGATCTCTTCCTTCTTCTCCTTCTCCTTCTCCCGCTCATTCTCGTTCTTGTTCTTGTTCTCCCTCTTCTCCATCTTCTACTTCTTCTGCTTATTCTCCTTCTCCTTTTCCTCCTCCTCCTCCTCCTCCTTCTTCTTCTTCTTCGTTGTCTTCTTCTTCTTCTACTTCAGCTTCTCCTTCTTCTTCTCCTTCTACTTGTGCTTCTTCTTTTTCTTCTGCTTCTTCTTCTTCTTCTTCTTCTTCTTCTTCTTCTTCTTCTTCTTCTTCTTCTTCTTCTTCTTCCGCGTCTTCTTCATCTTCATCTTTTGCTTCTACTTCTGCTTCTTCTTCTTCTTCTTCTTCTTCTTCTTCTTCTTCTTCTTCTTCTTCTGGTTCTTCTACTTCTACTTCTGCTTCTTCTTCTTCTTCTTCATCTTCTTCTTCTTCATCTTTTGCTTCTTCTTCTACTACTTCTTTTTTTGCTTTTGATTCTTCTTCTTCTTTTGGTTTGTCGATTCTGCTTCTACTTGTTCTTTTTGTTCTGCTTTTGATTCTTCTTCTTCTTCTTTCTTCTTCTTCCGTTTCTTCTTCTGCTCCTTCTTCTCCTTCTCCTTCTCCTTCTGGTCCTCCTCCTTCTCTTGCTCCTTCTTCTTCTGCTTCTGCTTCTTCTCCTCCTCCTCTTGCTCCTGCTCCTTCTCCTTCTTCTACTTCATGTGCTGCTTCTCGACCTACTTCTCTTTCTTCTGTTTCTTCTAGTTCTCCTACTTCTTCTCCTTCTCCTCCTCCTCCTCCTCCTCCACCTCTTCCTCCTGCTCCTCTTTCATCTCCATCTTTTGCTTCTTCTCCTTCTTCTCCTTCTTACGCTATTTTCTGCCGCTTCTTGTTCTGCTTCTACTTCTTTTGCTTCTTCTTCTTTGTCTTGTACTTCTTCTGCTTCAGCTTCTTCATCTTCTTCTTCTTTTGCTTGTTCTTTTGCTTGTTCTTTTGCTTTTTCTTTTTCTTCTTCTTCTTCTTCT
>CM024607.1:32299728-32349728 GCA_014182555.1 Eucalyptus erythrocorys | reverse complement strand
TCATCATCATCATCATCATCTTCTTCTTCTACTTCTTCTTCCGCATCTGGTTCTTCTTCGCTTCTTCTTCTTCTTCTTGATTCGTCTTCTTCTCCTTCTGTTTCTTTTTCTCCTGCTTCTACTTCTGTTTCTTCTTCTTCTTCTTCTTCCTCTATACTTCTTCTTCTTCTTCTTCTTCTTCTTCTTCTTCTTCTTCAGATTCGACTTCTCCTTCTTCTTCTTTCTTCTTCTCCCGCTTTCCTTCGTTTCTTCTTCTTCTTCCTCTACTTCTTCTTCTTCACCCGTTCCTTCTATTTCTTCTTCTTCTTCCTCTACTTCCTCTTCTTCTTCTTCTTCTGATTCTTCTTCTTCTTCTGATTCTTCTCTTTTCTTCTTCTTCTTCTTCTTCTTCTTCTTCTTCTTCTTCTTCTTCTTTTTTTTTCTTCTTCTTCTTCTTCTTCTTCTTCTTCTTCTTCTTCTTTTGCTTCTTCTCCTGCTTCTTCTTCTTGTTCTGATTCTTCGTCTGATTCTGCTTCTTCTTCTTCTTCTCCTTCTTCTTCTTCTTCTTCTTCCTTCTTCTTCTTCTTCTTCTTCTTCCTAATTCTTCTTCTTTTCTGATTCTTCTTTTTCTTCTTCTTCTTCTTCTTCTTCTTCTTCTTCCTCCGCTTCTTCTTCTTCTTCTTCTGGTTCTGGTTCTTCTTCTTCTTCTTCTTCTTCTTCTTCTGATTCTTGTTCTTCTGATTCTTCTTTTTCTTCTTCTTCTTCTTCTTCTGATTCTTCTTGTTCTTCTGCTTCTACTTCTTTTTCTTCTGTTTCTTCTTCTTCTTCTTCTTCTGCTTCTACTTCTTGGTCTTCCGTTTCATCTACTTCTTCTTCTTCTTCTTCTTCTTCTTCTTCTTCTTCTTCTTCTTCTTCTTCTTCCTCTTCTTGTTCTTCTTTTCTTCTTCTTCTTCTTCTTCTTCTTCTTCTTCTTCTTGTTCTTGTTCTTGTTCTTCTTCCTCTTCTAATTCTTCTTCTGACTCTTCTTCTTCTTCTTCTTCTTTTTCTTCTTCTTCTTCTTCTTCTTCTTCCGCTTCTTCCACTTCTTCTTCCTCTTCTTCTTCTTCTTCTTCTTCTTCTTCTTCTTCTAATTCTTCTTCTTCTTCTTCTTCTTCTTCTTCTTCTTCTTCTTCTTCTGATTCTTCTTGTTCTTCTGCTTCTTCTTCTTCTTGTTCTTCTGCTTCTTCTTCTCCTTCTTCTTCTTGTTCTTCTTCTTCTTCCTCTTCTAATTCTTCTTCTGACTCCTCTTCTTCTTCTTCTTCTTCCGCTTCTTCTTCCTCTTCTTCCGCTTCTTCTTCTAATTCTTCTTCTTGATTCTTCTTGTTCTTCTTCTTCTTCTTCTTATTCTTCGTCTTCTTCTTCTTCTTCTTCTAATTCTTCTTCTTCTGCTTCTTCCGATTCTTCTTCTTCTTCTTCTAATTCTTCTTCTTCTTCTTCTTCTCCTTCTTCTTCTTCTTCTTCTTCTTCTTCTTCTTCTTCTTCGATTCTTCTTGTTCTTACGCTTCTTCTTCTTCTTCTTCGTCTTCTTCTGATTCTTCTTCCGCTTCTTCTTCTTCATCTTCCGCTTCTTCTTCTTCTTCTTCTTCTTCTTCTTCTTCTGCTTGTTCATCTTCTTTTGTTTCTTCTTCTACTTCTGCTTCTTTCCTGAACTTTATGAGCTTGGGCGACAGCCATAACAATTGAAGGAAGGTTAGTGCCCCTAGGCCTGCTCCAATACCTGGTTTATCACAATGGTAGGAGCATAACCAAAAGCAAGCATCAAGCATATTTGCTTTTATTTTAAGAGCTGAAATGTTAATCTGATACTGGAGAGATTTCACCTAGATGCCTTCCGAATATTTCTCCATTTCATCAAATAGAAAGCTAATGTGATTGGTGCAAAATCAGTCTCCTTATGAAAAACTTAGCATATAACAGAACAGCCATCTCATCAGTCGAGCAGCAGCCAGAAAATAAAATACAGTTATTGGTTGATCGAAATTATGCTGTTCGTGCCCCGAGGGCATGAAGAGTAAAAAGGAAAAAGCCCGGTATTGAGTTTGACGTATTGTATGTGTCGATGAGTCTATCAAGTTGAATAGTATGAACTAATTAGGCTACAATTGTAACAAAAAATATGTGTCCAAGTCAAACAGAAAAACTAGATTCCGAAGAGCTGTATGGAAACACCTACCATCCAATCCACCGTAAATGCATCATGCTATATGCTTGTTCTAAATTGTGGATTTTGGATTTTATCACTTAAGACTAAATCTTGCATTTATAGGAAGCGATATTCGGGAATATCTAGATGCACAAAAGATCATTTGTCCTTGTTCATAACTCATGACGTAATGTACAAATCTGCTTACCCACGAGGTTAAACTTGATTTTCTCGCTTTCTTCTACACAATCATAGTGATCCGGTCGGTTTACACACTTTCCGTCAGGGCACTGATTGGTCGAATCTTGGCATTCATCAACATCTGAATATAAGATGACAATCAAAATTAGTAGGGCTTTGTCTCTTTATTGGGTGTTTAGTATTGCATGAAAAGCTAATTCAACCTCCAAAGAGCTACTTCTTATTTGTATTGTTTCGACACTACGTTTTCAATGATTGGTGTGATAAAATGTAACCTATTTGGCCTTGGTATCCATCTTTAATATAGAGGTTCCTAGTGAAGCCATTGATGCGAAGAGCAATGCAAAATTGACATCTCCGTCCGATGTGCTAAATCGAAACTGAATGTGCTGCAGTTATAGGGATTACCAGAGATGAAGTTTCGTTCGTAAACCTCTGTTCCTGAGGAATTAGCTATCCCCCATTCTAGCACTGCTGCATATTGCCCGCTTGGCCTCAACTCATTGAAGTCCATAGCTGAAGGTATAAACTGCGACCTATCTCCAAAGAAGGCATAATTGCATCCATTGTCTCCTGCTGTTTTTTCCTCAGCCTGGAAAGTGACTGGGAAATGTTGAAGATTCGTGGGAATTGTGGTTTGGGAGCATCCATCGCTGCCCGAACAAGTCTTCCTAACAACGTTGTCATCTGCTTCGCAACTGGACTGGCATCCTTTGATAATGGACTTCGTGTCTCTTATCAGAGCAGATATGTTGCAACCAACAACTGCGAAGACGTTCCTCGACTGGGAAAAGGCCAATTGGCTTCCTTTCAAGCTCACAGGCGTGAAGCTTCCATTGCCCCCGCAGCTCGTATTGGACGAGTAGATTATAGGAAGAACGACGTTGACCATGCCGATTGTTTTGCCATAGAAATCGGGTAGCGAAATGTTGAGCACCCTCATGTTGGGCTTTTTCAGTATTGGGACGGTGCCATTGCTGCTTTCCTGGCAGACGATCTCGTACCATTCGTCCTGGAAAAACCCGGTTCCAATCCCGAAGGGGAAGGGAATGGCGACACCACCACATGTTAGGGTGCGATTGCCCTTCCCCAGAGGAGCAGCTAGCGATGCTTGTTTATGAAGCGAAAGTGATCCTAGAAGCAGAAGAATCCGAAACATTCTTGTGTCCAAGGATGCTTCCTATAGCAAAATTGTCAAAGCTTCAGACCCGTCCTGGAGTAAAATATTCTCCACTGAAGTGATTGTTTCGATCAAGTTTGCTCTGATGGAGATCGCGACATATTGTGTTTCAGTCTCATCGGAGGATATAAGAAAGAGACTAATAGAAAATAATAAAGAAAAAAAGAATCTACTAGGAAAGAAATCCTAATATCACACTTTCCTAATTTAATTAGAATTTATCTTGGAGGATTATTCACATGACATATATACAGAGATGCGTTTTTGGTCTTTGGGGAAGTCCCGGCCTGTTGGTCAAGAAAACCACGCGTTTTTTTCTTTTCTTTTGTTTTCTTTTTGACGAGGACCCTTGAAAGTTGACTGCATATTATTTATTCCTTCAAGCCGCACAATGAAGGGATTTTTACATGCAGCACGGTGGGTTTGGTTCGTGGGACTCTTCGAACGTGGTTTGTGAAGGTAGAAGTGTTTATCCAATTGAGACGTTTATTCTTCCGTGAGACTAAACACCATGGATTTGAGTGCTATGTGTGAGGGAAATAATCGATTATAATTATGTAATTATACGTTATTAGTGTCACGCTCCGATCCTCGGATACGCACACATCCTTCCACTTTCTCGATTTTAGAATGCGATATCCCAGGACTATGTATCGCCACTCATTCATTAATTAAGCACATGCAGAAACAGTTATAAATCCCCAGATAATAAAACAATGGGATAGAAAAGTAAGGCCATATTTTCATATTGAAAACGCATAACCAAACTTTTATACATAACAAAAGCCAAGTACTTCACAACTATTTACATCCTCAAGGTCTCACTTTATCTACACCTAGGTAGGGTTCACAAAAAGGAGGATAAACCCTCAATCATCATTGGGGTCATAATCAGGGTTATCCTGATCCTCTTCAGACTCTTCCTCATCTAGCTCATCCTCGTCGAACTCCTCATCTATCGGCTCCTCCTCCACCGGTTCCTCCTCAGCAGGCACCTCCTCATCCTCCTCCCACTCTTCGTCCACCTCCCAGTCTTCATCTTCCTCTGGTCCTTCTACCTCCTGCTCTGGAATCTCAAGTTCTCATTCGTTCCAATTGGCATCACCCACAGAGTACACAGAAGAGGTAGGCTCACTCGCCAATGCAGGATCACTAGCATCAACCACACCACCGCCCTTGGGATCAACAGTCCCTGCCCCAAAGGCTTCCTCTAGAACGATGAATGGTACTTCCTCTTCTGGTATGCCTACCTGTCTCCCGAGAAAATAGTAGCGATACCATGATTGATACTCATAAGGCACCAGATCGTCTCTGTCCACATCAACCTAGACAGTCGACTCAATCAACACATACTCTAATCCTTCAGGGCCAGAGTGGATATGAAAATGAGTGGCCTTCTTAGAGATGTTCTCTGAAATACCAGACTCTTCAGGAGGAGGGGGGTAGAGGTCCTGGTGCTGCCATCTAAGGGCCTGAAATTAGTTTTATAACAACTAATGAGACTATGTCTTAGCGAGTTCTACCCCCTAAGACTCGATTAGAAAATTAATACGCCACAAGGTTGTCTAAAAGCATTGCATGAGTCAAAAGACTTACCTGGGCATCAGTTCCAACCTGCAACTCAAGGTTATGCACCCATGCCTCATATATTGCAGCAAACAGCAATCAATTCACAATTATGAATCATGATCCTTAGGACATAGCTTATAACAGGTAGTAATCACAGCTCCACCAAGCATATTTCAGTATTCAATGGCTTTACGGTCCCACTCGACCTTTTTAATATGTAAATGGCTTTATGGTCCCACTCGACCCTTTCAATATGTAAATGGCTTTATGGTCCCACTCAACCCTTTCTTAATAATTAAATCAGCATGAAATAAAGCTCAATTAAATAAATGGATTGCGCCATGACAATCAGCACGAAATTCCGGTCACCGGCCATCCCGGTGAATTTCCTTAAAATAAATAATTAAATAATTAATTTCAATAAATAAATATAATAAATTCAATTTAGTACAATATAAAGCTCAATTAAATAAACGGATCGCACCACGATCATCAGCATAAAATCCTGGTCACTGGCCATCCCAATTGAATTTCCGGAAATAATTAATTAATTAAATTAATTTCAAAAAATAGTATTTAATTACTAAAAATTCTACTTAGGCCTGAATTGCTAAATTGAAGCCCGATAAGGGTTGGGAAAAATCCCGAGATGCATTCAATAATTAATAGGATAAGTCTACTTGCTAAATGCACATTCAATTTAACTAACATGCATTAATAAGTCTCTAATTTAATTATTTTAGTCTAATCTATCCACCTAATTGCAATTAATTAAATTTAATCAACCCTTAGGCATAATTAGTCCACTAAGAAAGCATTAGTGAGTAAAACTCACTTGCACAAAACGAAGAGCGGGACATTGCGACGACGACGCAACGGTAGCCGAACTTGGGCCGGGCCGAGAATTTCACAAGCCCGAAGAAACTCTGGGCTTGGGCCGGCTGAAAATCTTGGGCTGAGTTTGAACTAAACTTGATACAAAGCTGAACTGGGCCTGTCTTTTAAACAACTTGGGCTGAAGCTTGGGCCAAAATCTTGTGGGTTATTGGACTTCAAATGGCCTGACTAATGGACCAAAGTGCTGCTGAATTTTGCGGCCCAAAGGAGGAGAATTGGACGCTGGGCTTGCTCCTCAATTGGGCTGAAGACACGCGTGTAAAGGGAGAAATGGACGGGGCAGCTGCTGGTTTCGCATGACGCTGCAGGACCGAATTGCGCTGCTTCTGAAGTCTGGGCCAAGAATTTGCTACTTCGGTGGACTTGTGACCGAGCTGCTTGCACGAATTGAAGAAGACACAGCGAAGAACGGAATGGCTTCATTCGGCACTGCACGCAGGAAGGGAGGACGCCTGACAAAGGCGTGGTTTGCTGGCGGCTCAAGGGCGTGAAGATTGCTGCATCTTCTGTCGGTCAGCCGCTTCGGTTGAAGTTACTTTTGACGGAAGCAAGGGCAGGCGCTGCCAAGTGGCAGAAAGGCCAAACCGTTCGGTCAACCAAGGAGCCTCAGTGGGGATGGTGGCCGACCGGTTAGTGTTGGCACCAGGGCTACAGAAGAGAAATTGGTAGAATTCGTGGGCTGGCCGAGTGAAAGATAGAGAGACCATGGAGAGAGAGAGAGACTTCGATGGGTTGCTGCAGCAGGTGAAGACAACGAAATTGGGTCTGCTCGAGTGAAAGAAAAAAGAATGGGGGGAGTAAGGCGTGCTCGTGAAGTTTGGACGAAAGAGGAGCAAAAGTCAAGATAAAATATCCTAAATCATAAATGCTTGGTCCCCTTAAGCTTCACATATATCTCTTGCATTAATGTTATGTCCCCCTTAATAGTTTCCACCCAATTTTCCACCAACTAATCCAAAATGAAGCCAAAAAAATACTGTCCAAGCATAATTCCGAATTTCACAATTTGGTCTTCAATTTCTTTAATAAATTCCCAAATTGAGGTCTAATTTTAATATAGAAAAATCCCAAATGATTTTCTATAAATCCTCGACACACCAAGGCTCGGCCTGAAAGTCCGATTTCCCCTCACTTTAGCCAATCTGAATTTCTGCCAAATTTCCGCGACGTCCGAACCCATTTTCCGTAAAAATCTCGGGACCTCCGAAAAATCTTCAGAGACTGAGTCAATGTTCCTAAAATAGCTCGTGATACCACGTAACTTTTAATTTCTGAAATCGATTCAAATTGGCGGTTAATTTCACTTCGGCGCACTTTTAGCGTGACCTAGACTACCTGGATAGTTTTCGAACTTTTTCAGACAATCGACTCGTGGTCGATTTTCTTCGAGCCACAATGAACTCACTCGACACATTAGCGACTCTTGATTATCATTAAAATCTTGAGGACTCAATTACAGACACAAGGTACCAAAACAACAGAAAAATCAAATTAGTGCCGGTCGACGAAAATTTCCCAATTTAGTGGAGTCATCCACAAACGGCTACAAATCTCAGTTAAACCGACCTATCTTTGATCTCAATTTGATTTTTAACTGTGCCATAATGACCTCTAAAAATAAGCACGGTCGAATAGCCGATTCCTGGTCGAATCCTCAAGTCTATTGCCTTAAAATTCTTTAATAACTTACCCAGCTAATTTAGTCATCTTGAGAGTGATCAGCTCTGAGAACAATCCTATAGATGCATCAATGAAATACCTGATTAATTCAATAGAAAATAGTACTAGAAATTCTGGATGTCACAATTAGTAAATTATTTATTACTGACTCTTCCCGTAGAATAATATTGACACCCAAGCTAATCTATCTAAATCTATGGTGTTCCTTATTGATCATTATATATTTCTTTGGTGATTTTGTATTTAATTAATTGCAAGATCTATCGGCACTTTTACATTATTGTACAACAAAAACAATTTGAATATATTTTCTTTTCTTCCCTCATTGAAGTGTCTCCTTTTTTGAAAGCCACAACAAAGACAACCAATGAAGTTTCTTTTTCATCGAAGATAAAATCATCAAAGCTTCAATTTTCTATCCACACATGCTTAATAGAAATATAAGATCTATGCATAGAGCACCAATTCCACTTTAATGAGTTTGTTATTACTCTGAAGAAGAGGAAGGAAGCCACGACTGTTCTAAGAACATAAAAACTTAAGAATCACTTGAAGGTCTCTAACTGTCAAACTGGCATTTACATCCACTGTAAATAAGTGAATGTTTAGAATTCGAAAGATTAGATTGCTGAAAGTAGATCCCTATGCACTATTGCCATGCTGAAGAAACACCCATAAATTGCCATAGATGGTGTAATGATATTTCATTTGGAAGCTTGTTGAGATTATATTTATGAATGAGCATAGAACTTGTAATCGTGACAATCAATTGTACAACACGTTCGTGGATTATATCCTAAGGAAATTGTCAGTGTTTTGGAGTTATGACAAAGTATTGTAATAAAAATGTGTGCGTCTCTGCAAGGTAGATAGAAAAATTTTTGTAAGGAACTGTGATGACCAAATATTGTGTAAGTTATCGTGTGATTGGAGGATGGAAATACTAAAGAGTGTTGGATTTACTTGACCTCGGTTGTGGTCTCTACGGTATCTCCTTATTCTATAGTGAAATATTATGTTCCTCTCCTCGTAAAATGCATCACATTGACAGAATTACAGATTTGTGATGTCCGATTTATTTTCTTGTTTTGTTTATTATTGCGTTCACTCCCTTGTTTTTGCAACAACTATGAGTCCAATTAGGCTAAATTGAAGCATATCTATGGCAACAAAAGAAGTGGAGGTGAAAACAACAAATTGGATTGGGATGATGTAGATTTGTGGAATATGCATATTGAGAATAAAAGAGAAAATTGTCTAAAAAGTTCTAAACCTATTATACTTTTTCCAATTCAATTCTAAATCTTTTAATTTTGCCAATTGAGTCCTAAACATTTTCGCTTCTTGCCAATTGAATTCATTCAGTTAATTTTGACTAAAAATCTCATAGACAGAAGAGATGGAGTAGTACTAGGCAAACCCATCACATGACATAAATAGTTGATCGTGTGCTCAAATCATGTCAGTGAAAAGTAATTTTCTTTTTAAATGTGCTGAAATCACTTTTATCATAATCAATGCAAATGCAGCGAATGTCCAAACTGACTCGTGCCCAGGATACATCTTTTAGGCATCTGTAAGTAATAAGCAAATTGAATGGTCGAGGCTGGTGCAGCAAAGAATGCTCACCCCCAGGAGAACCCTTGTGATCGATGTGATCTTTGCAATAATTCCATCCACAGCAAGTATTCATGGATCACAACATGAAGCAAAATCGCTACATCACGCTCCAGCTACATCATTGCAATTTGTAGAGTATTTCCTAGCTAATTACAGCACCTTAATAAATTTGTGATAGCTATGATTTAACCGTTCATTGATCCCGAACACCAAAATAAACTCATAACCAAGAGATAATAAACCAAATCCAATTTCCATTAGGAGAAGTTTTCCTCCCTCCTTTCTTTTCCTTCTTTTGCTTTGCAGAGTAGCATGACCCATAAGAGGCAAAACAGTTAATCACTATGTCTCACTAGGCAAGAGTGGCTGCACATCCGAAAATTTAATGAGATCCACATCAATATTTGACTTGCTAGAAGGAAAAGCGGCAACATGAGATTCCATTGCCTCACAGTCCTCTTGATTTTGCTAAATGCTTGGAGGATTTTGGAGCTTCCTTATCCCCTCCAACTCCATTGCCATTTCTTTCAGTGTTGGTAGGTTCCTCCCATTCAAGTTTAAGCGCCTTTTCACAAGGTTAACAACTAATTCTATCTCTTCCTTATTATCTTCTTTTAAAGCTCGAGCATCAACAATGTCAAACAAACGATTCTTCTCCATTTAAATTATGAAATAGGTTGCAAGGCTTCTTTCTTCTTGTTCCCTTAGTAATGAAATTGGCTTCTGTCCCATCAACTGTACAACCAGTGCAACTCCAAAGCTGTACACATCACTTTTGTTTGTAAATTAGCTTGATTGGAAATACTTGAGATTTAGGTGTTGATACCTAAATTTTACAATTTTATTGAGAACTTTATCGTGCAGAAAATTGAGGATTAATTTTTAACACCTAATTATCATGATTAGTATTAATTATTAAAAATTTTGAAATTTTAGTTTTTTTAAAATATTAAAAAGTTAACCGTTACAAAAAAAAAGTTAATTAATTAAAAAGAGTAAAGAAAATTATTTTCATTAAAATTATATTTTCATTGTTAGCATTACTTATTAAATTTTCCAAAATTTTTTAAAAAAAAAATCGGAAATTTATTATTAAAAAAAGGAAATTAGAAAAAAGTGGACCGGGCTAGGCTGGCCGGGCCCTTTCTTTTCTCCTCTCCCCTTTGTCTCTCTTCGCTTGGGACGAGGCCCAGCTCCTTCTTGTTTCCCCCACGTGGCCCATCTTCCTTTTGTTTCGGCCTGGCTTGAGCGTGGCTCTTCTTCTCCTTCCCTTCTGTCCGCTTGGACCGTGGCTCGAAGACGGAAAGGACAACGTAAGCGATGATTGACGAAGGACAGGGAGAACAGGGCGAGCGATCGCAGGAGAATCTCCGTCAGTCGGGGGCAGGCTGGCCAGAGGTAGCTGGCACGCCACATCCCATGCGCGCCGTTACATAAAACGAGGGGCTTGGATTTTGCTTGCGGGGGCCAAGGGAGAGCAACTGGTAAGACTGAGAAGGCGAGAGAGAGAGAGAGAGAGAGAGAGAGAGAGAGAGAGAGAGAGAGAGAAGCAACTGCGTTCTCAAGGCTTTTGGGCAGAGCAAGAAGCCACAGAAGCTTGGAAAAAGAGAGGTCCGAGTGAGCGAGAATAAAGTGAGCAGAGGGGTGATCTATGGTGGGGGGTCTCTCTTCAACGTCTCTCTCTCTCTCTCGGGGCGAATTGCCATCAATGGTGCAGAAGTGAAAACTCGCCCAGCGGACGTACCGTCGCCTCCTCCGTCCACCTCTCTGTTCTTCGCGCCACCGCTAACCTTTGCCGCCACTGCCACGCCTAGCTCGCCCCATTAGCCGGCGAAACCAAGTCCTGTCGGATGGCCATAAATCGGAGAGAGACCGGCGTACTTGATGAAGACGACATGTCGGAAGATGAAATGAATGATCTCGGGTATGAAGGCTTTGATTCCCAATCAGAATCAGACGCAGGAGGAGAGGAAGATGTG
Source organism: Eucalyptus erythrocorys (assembly GCA_014182555.1). Classification (NCBI taxonomy): domain Eukaryota; kingdom Viridiplantae; phylum Streptophyta; class Magnoliopsida; order Myrtales; family Myrtaceae; genus Eucalyptus; species Eucalyptus erythrocorys. The sequence goes on along the minus strand of CM024607.1, from coordinate 32,338,441 downwards.
AAGCTGCCCGAGGCTAAGGAAAACGTCGCATACGACAGGGACGGTATTCTGGATAAGCTCGGAGACACGGGCTGGCCACAAGATGTGCCCTGGGTGTGTAGTCTCTCCGTAGATATCGATAGCCGACAAGAGCAAGAGGTCGACATGAACGACGACCTCCCGCGGGAGCTCTCTTCCTATACGCAGGTGCTCGAGGGGACCAGGGAAGCCTTTGAGAAACTCCAGTCGATGGGGCTTCCATTTCTCAGGCCTTCAGACTATTGCGCCAAGATGGTGAAGACTGACTCTCACATAGAGAATGTGAAGGCCAGGCTTTTGGCTGGGAAGAGGGAAGAAAGGAGGCTCTTTTATTTTCCCGGAGTTAAAGTCTGCTACTTCCAATCATTCTTTCTCAGGTTCTCACATTTTCTCGAAAAAATCAGGATCAAGGCTGATCTCTGACTTTTTGCTCGTTTAGGGAATTCAATAATTGTCCATTTTCCGAAGTTCATCGATTCTGCCGCGATTCAAGTTCAAACCGGCAAGGCTCCAGTGATCTCTTTGCAGCATCAATCATCATCATTCAAGCTCGGTTACCTTCAATTTGTGGCTGTCTAGCAGGAAAACCAGAGCTGAGTCTCCTCTATTTTTCTCTGGCTTTTGATGCTGGTTCGATCTACAGTGCTGAACTCTCGGTTTACTTCTCGTGTTCTTAGAAATTTCATTTTCTACTATGGATGTGTTCGTAGCCCCCTCTGACCGAACTGAAGATTACAGCAATGGATTAAAGCTAAGTGATTCGCTTCCTTCCTCTGGTTTCAGTCAGCACACATTCCGCATTGATTTTGTGTGTTTGTTGTAGAACAGCAGCTCCATCACCAATGAACGTCGGACAAATCTGTAGGTTAGTAAAATTTACTTAAACTTCATCAAACATGCTTGATTGTTGCTAAGTTTGTTTGATTTGTACCTAGTGTGATTAAGACTTGCGTTAGACCTTACCAATATTCAAAGGTGCTCACTGTTTGTGATGCTCGCGATGTAGTTGAAAATGTTCCGCCTTATTCTTGGAGCGGCATGATTGTAATGTTTGGAGGCGTTGGTCTGGTGAGAAGGTGGTGGTAAATGATAGTGAGGTTTTGTGCAGTGCTGGAGATGGCCGTCCATAAGCGGCGATCTCTTTCGTTGATCGCAACTTTTAATATTAAGAGTTGACATATATATGCTCTGGGGAGTAGGGAGGATGAAGAGAACTAAGGAAGAAGGAAGTTCTATGTTGTGGAAATGAGGGCCAGAGCTGGATTTTGATGACTTCGGGCTTATGTGAACTTAGTGTCGTGGGTTAGAGTGTTGTGGGCTCTAGTTAGGTTAGATGGGCTTGTTAGATTAGCTTCGGCCTGAATTTGATTAGCTGGGATTAGCTTAGTTAAATACCGAAGGAAATTGAGCTTAATTTTATGTGTTGAGCCCAATTCGTTTTTTAATCTATTAAAGTTTTAAATGTGCTTTACGACCCAAAAAAAAAAAAATTTTTAAATGTGTAAAGCCCATTCGTATCCTTGAGCCCAGATTCGTGTGACCTACAGCAGCTTATTTGCGGGCTGGGCCACAAGTCCCGAGTTGAGTCTATACTTTCGGAATAAAATACCTTTTACAAAAATATAAATAAAAAGTTAATTACAAAATTTTTAAAATTTCAAAGATTCACAGCATTCAAAAAATGCATAAAAATTTTCAAAAATTAAAATTCCTTGAATAGCTTTAAAAATGGTTTTTGGATAATCTTCTCTTAAAAGTGCGAGCCTTTTTGATTTAAAATTGTGCTTAAAGTGGATCAAGCCCTTAGGATTTTGATTATCCTTAGAGCGAATACTCTTGACTGCGCACTTTTCGACATGATGGTTATGGCTTCCCTTTAACCTAGTTAGGATTGACATTTATTTATCTCTTAGTGTTAGATTATTATTTTCCCTTGCAATTCATTTAATGCTCCATTTGGTTGCTAATTGTTATTTTAAAGATTGTGCACTTGCATAATCATTTCACATATTAGTAAATAGGTCTAAAATCAATCTAAATTGCCTGACAAAAGTCTTTTTGAAATGAACAAAATTAGGTATCGAAATAATATTAATTGTTTAATTGGTGTAATTAAGTCACGTACCCTAAATTTTTTGATTGCATAGGAAGTGAAGAATGCTCAATGCTTCACTTGGTTTCTAGCCAATCTCAATAAGCTAGCAGTGACTCATTTTTAGAAAATTCTCATAGCATGTATTCGAACATATGACGTCGCGTGAGATATGGGCTAAGGAGAGAGAACGCGCATCTAAATTATGAGCCTTAGGCCCATTCTTTAGGCAATACCCTAAAGGTACTCTTCTCCCTACTAAAGGGTAAGGTTAGGTGGTGACACTAGGTAGCCAAAGTCCTTTGCACCAATGTGGTTACATAAGTTCGATCGAGGGAAATGGACTTAGAAGTACCAAAATCCGCCACTTTCACTTAATATTTCTCATCCAAGAGGATATTGGTGGACTTGATGTCTCGGTGATAGATGGGAATAAAGGCTACTGAATGCAAGTAGAATAGGGCTCTAGCAATTTCAATTGCAATTCATAGACGTGTGTCTCACGATACATGAAACTCTTCATTTGGATCATGCAGATATTGATATAGTCTCATTTGGTATAAACTCATACACTAAAAGCGAGACTTCTATCACGCCTTAAACCTCTACGGCCGCACGACAACTTGTGCCCATCGAACCTTTACTTATCTTTTGGTTATTCGATTGCGACGTCCCATAAGGCATCGCCGACTCGTTTCGCGATAACATTTAAAATGCACAAGCAGAAATGTAAAGAAATCTCCAACCATCAATCAACGGGAATAGTTGAGAACATAATCATATTTATAATTTTTTATATTTATTTCAGATTTTTTTAAAATATTTTTTCCTTAGCCCTTGGCCGACGAGGTCGCCGATTGCCACCCGACGAGGTCGCCGGCCGACCGACCATTGCCGGCCACAGGCTGGTCAGGGCAAGGGGGCCTGCGCCCTCGCCGGCCATTGGTGAGGGCCGTCGCGCCCTCACCAGCCACAAGCGAGGCGTCGGCCCCACCCGGATCCGGGGGGTAGGGCCGCCGCACCCTCGTCGACCACGGGCGGGCGCGGCAGCCCTCACTCGTGGCGGCGAGGGCACGGCGGCCCTCGCCTAGACATGGGTGAGTGCCGACAAGGGTCGCGCGCCCTCCCCCACATCTAGGCGAGGGCACAACGCCCGACTTGTGGCCGACGAGGGTGCGGCGGCCCTCACCCAGATCTAGGTGAGGGTCACCGCACCCTCGCTCGCCACGAGCAAGGGCTGCCGTGCCCTCGCCTGTGGCCAATGAGGGTGTGGCAACCCTCGCCCAGATTCAAGCGAGGGCCGCCACGCCCTTGCCGGCCAACGGGCGAGGGTTTCGACCCTCGCCTGTATCTGGGTGGGGGCCAATGCCCTCACTTGTGGCTGGCGAGGGCATGGCGACCCTCGCCAATGGCCAACGAGGGTGCGAGGCCCCTCACCCCGACCAACTTGTGGCCGATGATGGTCAGTCGGCCGGTGACCTCGCCGATCAAGGGCTAAATAGAAAAGAAAAAAAAGAAAAAAAAAATTTTAAAAATCTGAAAAAATTTTAAAAAAAAATTATAAAATTTGTCCACGTGGCGCCATATAAGACCGTCGGCGTCCACATCAGCAATTTCCGGCTTAAATTAGCCAAATAGACTGAATTGGTACCAATATGAAAAGGTTTAGGACTAAATTGGTCCAATTGAAAAGTTTAAGACTGAATTAGTATCAATACAAAAGGTTTAGAACTGTTTTGGTACTTTTCCCATGAATTTCGTACAACGCTTATTTTTATGTCAAAATTTTTTATTAGATCACTTTAAATCATTTAAAAAAAAGATCATTTAAGTGTCAATTCTGATTTAAGATGTCGAAAATTAGACATGACAATTTTTTATCAATTTTTCTTAACCACGTGACTCGACATATATCTTATAGTGATATTAAGAAATAAGAAAGTGACAATTTCATCTAAAGAAGATTTATGAAGGATCTCAATTTTTGTAATAATGCCTCTACCTCCTCTTCCTCCTCATTAGATTTTATTGTACACTAAACCCTGCCAAAGATCGCCACAAATTGGGATCAAGCAATGCTTCTCTTCGGAAAGGAGTATGGCTACGTTTGGGACCAGCTTTCCCAAATATCTTTGGGTGTCCAAAGTCCATTTGAGCAAATATTGGGTGTTTGTGAACATTTTTGAAACTCACCTTGAAGGAATGTTGACATTCCAAAGGCTAGGCTGCCTTAGGCTTTTAGCATTTTCGGAATGGCCGGTGTACCGGTGTACCGTTCATCTTCTTCTTCGTCAAATTCTTAGATGTCGGCCGGCGAGGTTGCGATGGGTCGACGATGGGTTGAAGAGAGGCCGGCGTGGTCGCAGCACCCTAGTGACTGTTGCCGACCAGTCGCGCAACCTAGATCTGGGTGGTGTGACCTCGCTGCGACCTAGATTTGGGTTGCGGAGGTCGCCTGGGTTGTGGCGAGGTCGGTCGCCGTGACCTTTGGCGACCCGCGACCTCGCCACGACCCGGATTTAGGTCGCGGAGGTCACCTGGGTTGCGGCAAGGTCTGTTGCCGCGACCTCCGGCGACCCACAACCTCGTCATGACCCAAATTTGGATCATAGAGGTCGCCGAAGGTCGCTGCGACCTAGGCGACCCACGACCTCTCCTAGGTGGCAAGGTGGGTCGCCACGACCTCCAACGGCCCACGCTGCGACTGCCGTGAAGGGCCACCTAAGGTCGTGAGACTAGGCGGCCCTCGCCGGCAGTCGCTGGGGGTCACCCGACCTCAGGCGGCCCTCGCCGGTGGTGTCCGCGGGTCTTGCAACTTGAGACATCACGGCGGCTGCCTACTCTTCGCCCGGCCAACTATTTTTTTCATTTCTTTTTATCATAAAAGTCCTTTGCAAATGTAAATTTCTCCAAACACTATTTTGCCCAAAGATATTTCACAATACACTTTTAGATTACAATTTACCAAACGCAATTTGCATTTTGGAAAACTCCTTTGACTTAAAGTCCTTAGTATTTTCTCAATGGCTTTCTCCAAAAGTCTAACCAAATGCACCTTAAATATGACCAAACTTTTTTTTTTTTTTTAAAAGTCACAATAGTAATGATACTAGATACTTATAGTTTTCTAAGATGATTTTACCGTTCTCTTAAGAAAAAGGTTTTTTTCTTTTCTTTTCTTTTCGTGCTAGTAAAATTTTAAAGGAATTGAGAAGTTTTAAAAGAATTGTTAAAAAAAAAAAAAAAAGAAATCTTATTGAGCCTCTAATTTTCTGTAACTTAACATAACCTATATTTTTATAAAATAATCAAGTCTTTTTGCCTGAATGCGAATAACCAACTATTTCCGATATCTCACCATTTGCATTTGTCTCTTTTTATCAACGCCTTAAGTTCACCAGCTCTCGGAAGAATTTACCAATCCTTACCTGAATGACTTACTAGTTAAGTTACTAAGCAATTTTGGATTACCAAGTCCATTTGAGTTACTTATCATCAGTTATTTTGCTTTATTTTTATTTATTTATTTATTTATCACTTCTTTTATAATTTACCAACATTTGTTTGTGTGACTTACTAGCTTTTCTCCATTAGGCTACCAACCAATTTTCATTTACCAAGTCTCGTTGATTTGTTTTCTAATATTTATTCGGCTCTCATTTAATTTCAATAACTTTCATATTGATTTACTAACTTTTATTTGCTTTACTTATTAACATGTTAAAATTACCAACTCTTTTAAGAAGTTACTAAATTTAGTGGGTGCCATTATCAACTTTTTCCTAATTAATTTACCCCCTTATTTAATACAACATTGTTTCAGTCGATAACAAATACAATATTCGAGAATTGTGATTGTCCATTTTTCAAATTGCAAGTGCCTCTTGGATAAAGTGATAGTCGCAAAAGGAAATAGTAACAAGAGAAAAAGAGAAAGCATAAAATCTGGGGGTTGAGGCAATATCTGATTTACATCAAGTTGGCGTCGGAGGTCGATTCGTGGTCCGATTGAGCTGAAATTTTGTCAGCATGTTTGTGGCGCAATCTTCTCGAATCTGAATGATTTGATTTTCGTTTGAAGCTGCCTACATCAAGTTTTTCGTGGATTGATCAAAACCTGCGTTTTTGGTCAGATTTATCTTTGATCTCTTGTGAAGTTTATGTGTATTGCCAAGAATTATATTCTTGAGATCTTTGCTGCTATGTACCTCTAGTATTTGCTAGAGAAGAACAATTTTGTTGATAGTGAAGACTTTTGGGTGGACTCCGGTCCCGTGGTTTTTGATCTCCTCACATCGAGGAGGTTTTCCACGTAAAAAAAAATTCGTCTTGTGTTCGCGTGCTTGGTATTTATTATATTTTACTATATCGATTCCTATTAGGTTTATACAAGAGGGGAGATTATTTTATTCCGCTGCGTTGATTCGATATTGTTCAAATTGTTATCGTTCTCCTATCAGAGTGGTATCAGAGCATCTGGTTATTGCTTGATTTTTCTACCTTGTGTTAAACATGGAAACGAATACGAGTAGAATGGTTACACTGAATGATTCGAATTATCATATTTGGAAAGGGAAGATGGAAGACCTTTTATATGTGAAAGATTTTTATTTGCCCGTATTTGCCGAGGAGAAACCAGAGAATAAAACTGATGCTGAATGGTTTATATTTCATCGTCAAGTATGTGGTTATATTAGGCAGTGGGTGGATGATAATGTTTTGAACCATATTATTGAGGAAACACATGCACGCAGTTTATGGGATAAGCTCGAACAGTTGTATGCTCGAAAGACTGGGAATAATAAGTTATTTTTGATAAAACAGATGATGGCTTTGAGATATCAAGATGGTACTCGTTTGACTGATCATTTAAATTCTTTTCAAGGAATTATAAATCAGTTGGCTGCGATGGGAATCAAGTTTGATGATGAGATACAAGCACTATGTTTGCTTGGTACTTTGCCAGACTCATGGGAGACGTTCCGGACATCTTTGTCTAATTCTGCCCCGGATGGTACAATTACCATGGATTTGGCCAAGAGTAGTATTTTGAATGAAGAGATGAGAAGGAAGACACAAGGATCGTCATCTTCACATTCTGATGCCTTGGTTGTTGAGAAAAGGGAAGAAGTGAGTCTCAAGGTCCAAGAAATAGAGATAAAAGTCGAGATAAAAGCAGAGGTAAGTATAATAAATTTGCTAATGTTGAGTGCCATTATTGTCATCAGAAGGGACATAGGCTGCGTTTGGAATTAGCCTTCTAAAGGATCTTTAGGCCTTCAAAGGCCCTTGAGGCAAAGTTGTGGTGTTTGGCAAACTTTTTCTAAGCCCATTGTGCAAATGCTAGGCTTCCACAATGCTGAAAGCCCAAGGCAGCAAGGGGGCTGCCTTGGCTTTCTAGCATTCTCGGCATGCTAGACGGGTACTGTTCATATACTTTTCTTTTCCGAAATTGTCCTTACAAACATTTTGTTTTGCCGTCTTTTGCCCTTTGGCGGATGCTATTGTTCATCTTCTCCACCGGTTCTTCCTGCTGTGAGGGGGCCGACGACGTGTTCTGCTTAGCTGTGAGCGGCCCGTGTTCCTCGAAGCTCTGAGCGGCCGCCGACGGCTCGGCATGGTCGCGGTGGCCCAGGACCGACCGTCGCCGAGGAGTGGTGCGACCGCCGCCCTGTCAGGTCACGGCGATCGTCGTGGGTCGCGGCGAGGTTTGGGTCGCCGACCTCGCCGCCCCGATCTTGGTCGCGGCGGTTGCCGGAGGTCACGTGACCTCGCCGCGACCCGATCCGGGGTGGCGAGGTCGCGTGACCCCGTCGCGACCCAGATCTGGGGCCGCGAGGTCGCGACGGCGTCGCGCGACGCATGTGACCTCGCCGGCCCAGATCTAGGGTTGCAGGAGGTCGCGACGGCGTCGCGCGACGCATGCGACCTCGCCGGCCCGGATCTAGGGTTGCGGGAGGTCACCACGGCGTCGCGCGACACCCGCGACCTCGCCGGCCCAGATCTAGGGTTGCAGAGGTCGCGACGGCGTTGCGTGACGCGTGCGACCTCGCCGGCCCAGATCCGGGGTCGCCGGAGGTCGCGACGCGCGCGACCTCGCCGGCCTAGTTCCGGGGTTGCCGGACGTCGCCGGGGGTCGCCATGGGCCACCGGCTGCTATTGTCCTTGCCGGTTTTCTTTTTTTTTTTCTTTTGATATTTTTTTTTTTTTTTTTCACAAAAGCCCTTTGTCCCCCAAACACTATTTTGCTCAAAGGTACTTCACAAAGGGCTTCTAAATTACAATTTACCAAACACAATTTGCATTTTGCAAAACACCTTTAACTCAAAGGTCTTTGCATTTTCCTAAAGACTTTCCCCAAAAACATTTCCAAACGCACCCTATGTATAGTCCGTTTTCTTTCTTGTTACTCTACTCATTTGCACATGCGCGCTGGAATAAAATGATATATTAAGTAATCCTAGGATTGAAACATGGACATTATTTAATTGAATGACTGAAAATAATAGCTCTGACTGCAATTACGAAGCCCAAATCAACTGCCAATAAATTAATGTTTCATTTTTTGGTTAATCTTTTGGATAATCATTTGGGCTTACGGCATAGTATTTTCTTTTAGTTGAATTTTTTTTTTTTTTTTCTTTGTCCAAACAATAATACAGCAAAATTCTTTACCAAAAAAAAACAATAATACAGCAAAATTGTTGCTCGTTCTTTGCCAGAGCTGAGCTGAGTAAACATCAGGCAGATTCTATATCCTAAGGTCATACATGATATGTTAATTACATGCTTGTCGCGACCTAAATTTCAGGTACCCCACCTAAAACTAGATTAATGGACTACTAAGTCTTTAAGCTTAGCTCGGGCTCTCCCAAACCCATACCAAATCACGACTTAAGGTTCAATTATCTAACATGCGAATGATTGATAATTAGGAGTCGCCACTAATCGATTTACGGTAGATCAATTAGACACCTAAGTAAAATAAATGGAGATTTATTTTACTCATACGAACCAGAGACTAAAGGTACGGGGACTTGGTTATACTAGATTATCCTAGTGCCCTTTCGGTACCTTTCTTTTTTATTTCGAAAAAATGTTTTGCAGGTAGTTTAAATTGATTTTAATCCACTTTCCTAACATGTGAGGCGATCATACGGGTGCGCATCCTACCAATTTAACACTCAATAAAGAAATTAAATAATGCAAAACCTACCTTAAAGCAACGAGAGCATCGGCATTGTTAAGTCAGAATTTACATCAGCAATCCTAGATATGATTTCTAATTAACCAGTAATCACTCGATTTTTGCTTTCACTTTTTAACAAGAATATAGTCCATATGCGATGCTTCTAACCTAATATGAAATAATATGGCATGGCAAAATGTCTTAAACTATATGAATGATAAAAAAACTAATCATTTTTAAATGAACGTGCAATGATTAAATATGCAATTTAAATTAACAAAAATGACCTAATTCTAATGACGGGCAATTTCTAATTCAATGAACTTAATAACGACTAAATGATATGCATTTGATATCTCTATTCTTAAAATGCAATCTATTCTAACAATTGAGTCTAATTTATGCATAGACGGATTTTTTTTTTCATTTTTTATTCATGAAATTCGAAATTTAAGGAAAAATGCAAAAATGATCTAGCTAGACTAAGATTCTATCTAATTTAAACTAAGGATTAAGTCATATTAAATCCTAACTTAAACTAAACATTATCTTAATCTAAAATGCAATTTATCTAAAAGATGACCTAAGTTTAGAATGGAACATGCAATTCTAACCTTATATGCACAATAATTTTTTGTGTTTTTTTTTTTTTTATGAAATTCGAATTAAAACTAACACGTGATTAAACATGCAATTCAAATAAAAAACCAACCACCTAAATGAATGCACTTTTTTGTTTTTATATTTTTCTAAATTCAAAATAAAATCCGTATTCTAGATTAATTTAAATATTTTTTTGAATTTTCTTAGTGGTTTTCCAAAACAAGCAATTATCAAGCCCACGCCCTGCAAGAGGCAGGGCAAAAGTCTGAGAGTGAGTGTAGAGTAGGTATAGAATAGAGACCAAAAAAAAAAAAAAACTAAACATTAAATCTAAACAATCAAGATATTCAACAAATAAATGATTAAAATAATCGAAAAAATAACATGTTGTCTCACAGGTCAAATTAGCGATTATTCTAACCCTAATTATCACGATAAAGATACTCAAAATAATTAAAAATCCGATCCGAAATCTTACGGATCAAATTAATAATATATTGATTCAACCATCAAGATACTATCAACAAACCCCCAAAAATTAATATAATTAAAAAAATGACCCGTTATCTTACAGGTCAAATTAATAATTACAATAATCTTAGGGAAAACCCCTATAGATAATGTCTAAAATATTTGTAACATGAGCATATTTTGATTTGATCAATAATAACAGAATAAGATAACATAAAATAAGTATAAAAAAAAAAAAAAGAAATAAACTACCTAATCTTTTCCTCTTTTTTCTTTTTTTGTTTCTTGCTTTTTCACCCGCGATGCGGCAATTTCGTGGTGGGTCGCCGGAGGTGACGAGTCACCAAAGAGTTGGTCGCCGGCGTTCCGGCGAGGAGCGGCGGCGGGCGTCTAAACTTCTGCGAGGACTGGCACGCAACAAGGAAAAGAAACAACAGCGAACTGGGGCTGTTGCCTGGGTCCAAGAATCGCTGCAAAAAAAAAAATAATAATGAAATAAAAGTTGCTATAGGAGCGCCGCTCGGAGGAAGAACGTTAAACGTCGGGCGGTCACGAACAGAGGCTCTGCAGCGTCGCGGGGCTTCAGGCTGGTGTCGGGGCTCTGTGGCTGATTCGAGCGCGGATCGGGACTTCTGACGATCGGGCTGAGGCGCGGCGGGTGCGACTGAAACAGCGCCCAGGGGAGTGACTGGAGCGGCGCCGAGGAGCACGAGCTTCGGTGGCGGTGCTGCGCGCTGGGCTGCGGCTGCGGCTGCGGCGGCGCGGCGCTGCTGGGTCGCGGCTGCGGCGGCGGTGGCGCGGCTGGGTCGCGGATGCGATGGCGGTGGTGCGGCTGGGTCGCGGCTGCGGCGAAGGTGCGAGCACGGTGGTGTGCTGGTAAGAGGGAGAACACCCGCACGAAGAAGACGACGCTTGGACTTTTCTCTTTTTTTTTCCTGTTGCTGCACGTCCCTTCTCCCTGCTGCACGTCTTCTCTCTGCTTCCTTCTGATCCTACTTCTCCTTTTCTTTTTTCTTTTTTCTCTGCTTTGTCAGAGAAAATAAAAGACAAAACAGCCTTTTTTTTCTCTCTCCCTCGAAGACCCCCACGGACGGCCCCTCCCCTTTTCTTTTCTATTTTCTCTTTCTGCCCTCTCCTCACGTCACTTTTGCTCTGCCTTCAGTACTTCTTCTCTTTTCTTATTTTTTCTCTCCCGTGAACGAATTCCCAGCCCCCATATTTATACCCAAAAACGAATTAGTCTGTTTATCAGATATATCGACCTAACTATTAAAGATAACTCAAAATATTAAAGATAATACTTTGTTAACCAACTCCACAACAAAATATTTTAGATTATCCCTCATCCTCCTTAATATTCCTAACGATTTTATCATTTAAAGATAAGATTACAATGCAATTTTCTTAATTTTCAAAAATCATTATAATATCGCATCAAATCTTAATTTTTCACAAGATAATTAATTAAACATAACGACGGGCTTGGGTTAATTTTTTCTTCGTGGACCTAGCCCGGCCTACCGAACTAGAGCTCAGAAATATTAATTCGAACCATTCCACCAAATGCAAAACATGCAAATTAAAAATAAATACACCTAAATCTATGTGTTATGCAATTAATTAATAATTTTAATGACTGAATGGGTAGTAAAAATTTAGGTGTCAACAATGCCCAGAAGCATAAGTAACAAGAAGTTGTCTTTGGAACACCTGTCTGACCTTTTCAATTCTTTCTTATTCATGCACGAGCCAAACATTTAAAATTTACAAAACCCAATCTTCCGACTTCAGAAACAGAATAACATTGAAATTCCAGACGAATAACGTAAGAGAAATCCATTTGCTTTTATCGATTTCTTTGGGGGTCAAAATGCAGTAATTGGGACAACCCAAAATATGACATATGACCCAACATCAGAGGACAGTCTTTCATCTACTATGATAATAACAGCCTCTTTTGGACTACAAAAAATAAATAATAAATAATTACAAATCATTATGGGATCCATTTCTTTAAGTATTTGCGACTCACAATAAACTGTTATTTTAACAGTAGCCTAAAAATTGTTATGTTAATAAAACCCCAAGGCAAATGGAAATGAACTTTTCTTCTCCTACGATTGATGGGGCATATTTACATAGACACAAAACAGTAGAATAACCAGCCAACCAATCATTTTTTGGAAACTAAGATGGGTTCTAAACGTATGAAACCCTCTAAAAAAGTTGATGGACCAAACACGTAGTATGCAACACACATAAATCAATTGAGAGAAATATTTCAACGATTGATATACCTGTTTTCTAGTAATAGTATATATTTGATAGGAGGACAAAAATATACGTCGTTGTGGAACTTTTATTCTAGAAGGAGGGGACAATCAGCTCAGCTCAATCATCTTTCTTATATGTGCTAGCTAAAAAAAAAAATCATCTTTCTTATATGTGGCTTTTTCCTTTATTTCTAAAAATGCCATTTGTGTACTCAATATAAAACCTCGTGGATAGAGGGACCAAATTGCCCTTGTACCCAAACATTCAGTAAGCCTGATCCATTCATGAACCCCATGTTTACTTAATGGGATTGTGCTCAAGCATTATATGTAATGACTTGCTCGGCTTTACTTGGATCAAAATTCCGAAAGTAAACAAAACAGGGCACAACTTAAATTTGTCCTTCTAGTAATAGCACTCATAATACCATGGTATATTAAGAAAGTCAAGTGAGTGCTCTAATAGCACATGCATGAGTGACATGATTTCGAACAATTTGAAAATCCCACGTTAGTTTAGCTGACCATGAACCATGAAACGATACTTAGGAATAGAAGTTTACGTAGCAATATTTAGGGTTCTGGAAGACACCCATGTCATCCCCTTGGGAATATTTAAAGACTATTACTTCAGCCATAGGAAGTATTCTATATCATTCTTAATTAATTGATTGGATGTATCACTATGTTTTAATCTCAAAAGCCGTCGAATCAAGTAAGTGCCTAACAATATTCTTGAAAATAAATACAAAGAGCCATGACCTCGTTCACACTGCCAAGATGAGTATTCTCCTTGGTCCACTACAATATCAACAGTATTAGAATCTAACTAGAAAAATTAACGTGTAATAGTCACTTTTGAATTCCTTTTATTTTTGGAAGCAATAAATATTCTCAATAATAGCTAGTAGCTCATATTTCACCATTAAACAAAAGATGTGATATCCATAGATGATAAAACAATACGTTGGTAAATACGACATGCCAAATTGCCAATCCCCCACACACAATTGACTAGCTAAAATGGATTATGGGAAAATGCAGGCACTGCCATTCGATTTCGAGACTTTCACGAGTTCACGTCTCTTCTAGTGGGGCCCACATCAGGGGTCAAGAAACTTCCACGTCGGCACGTTGAGTTCCTCCGTACGAAGTGGGGGGACCGTCGGATCTTCTTTTTCTAGGAAGTTGCAAGATCGCAACGGCTCCCAGCCTCCCACGTGTAAGCCGGAATGCAACCGCCGTTGCACCAGGCCCCACCCCACTCCATGAAGAGGCGCCGGCTTAACTGTATTCTCCCTTCCGAGGCCTTCGATATCGTTATCATAAAAAATGGCTATAACTTAAGCTGCGTTTGGAATTAGCATTCATAAGGATCTTTAGGCCTTCAAAGCCCTTGAGGCAAAGTTGTGATGTTTGGCAAACTTCTTCTAAGCCCATTGTGCAAATGCTAGGCTTCCACAATGCTGAAAGCCCAAGGCAGCAAGGAACCTGCCTTGGGCTTTCGACATTTTCGGCATGCCAAGTGGGGCACTGTTCATGTACTTTTTTTTTTCCCGAAATTGTCCTTACAAACATTTTGTTTTGCCGTCTTTTGCCTTTGGGAGGATACTGTTCATCTTCTCCACCGATTCTTCCTACTGCGAGGGGGCCGACGACGTGTTCTGCTTAGCCGTGAGTGGCCCGTGCTCCTTGAAGCTCTGAGCGGCTGCCGACGGCTCGGCATGGTCGCGGTGGCCCAGGCGACCGTCGCCGAGGAGTGGTGCAACCGCCGCCCGTCTGCGTCGCGGCGAGGTTTGGGTCACCGACCTTGCCGCGACCCAGATCCGAGGGCGGTGAGCTCCTCCCGCGACCTCGCCGCCCCAGATCTTGGTCGCGGCGGTCGCCAAAGGTCGCGCGACCTCGCCACAACCCGATCCGGGGCAACGAGGTCGCGTGACCCCGCCGCGACTCGGATCTAGGGCCGCGAGGTCGCGGGGACCTCGCGACCCCAAATCTGGGTCGCGGCGGGGTCACCCAACATCCGGCGACCCTCATGGTGGTCTTTAGTGGTCGCCCAACATCCGGCGACCCTCTGTGATGGTCTTCGGTGGTCGCCCAACGTCCGGCGACCCTCGTCGGTGGTCTTCGGTGGGCGTCCGGCGGCCACCTGCCCTTCCCGGCCATCTGCCATTGTCGATCAAAAAAATTTTTTTTTTTCTTTTGATAATTTTTTTTATTATCAAAGCCCTTTGTAAATGTTATTTCCCCAAACACAATTTTGTCTAAAGGTACTTTAAATGGGCTTTCAAACTACAATTTTACGAAACGCGCTTTGCATTTTGGAAAATACATTTAACTCAAATGCCTTTACATTTTTTTAAAGGATTTCCCCAAAAGTCTTCCCAAACGCACCCTTACCTTCTCTTCTGACACGATTTTTCAGCTTCGATTTTTTAAAATGTTTTAATTCTTTAGTTCTTTTAGCCATATTCTTTTTAGGCTTTTTGATTTAGGACATATATACGTTACCCGAAATTCGATATTTCTTTTCCTAAAATGACATTAACTACCTTTTTTTTTTTTTCTCGCAACGCATGCACCAAACAATAGGTGCGGCAATCACTAGAGAAAAACACCAGTGATGGTCCTTTCATTTTCACCCAAATTCAAATTTATCTTCAATCCTAATTGCATATATTATGAGTTTCAACAATCCGTAGAGTTGGGTATAGTAGATGCAAATTAGATCATTTGTATTTATCGACTTGTTTTTAATTATTACATTGCATCTTTTATGATTTATATTGTTTAAGATCTTATCTACATTAGAGCATTCTAACCGAACTCTTCTATACATATTCATTTTTGAAAGCTATTGCTAATATTCCAATGATTTCCGCTATTTTATTAACTTAAAAAAAAAAAAAACACGTATTTGGTTCTTAGAGATCTTTTCATCTTTTGGCACGTATTGATATTTATATACTTATCTGCTTTGAAGCGATAACTTGGGGTCCCTCATTGTCAATATTCGATTGTCTTTGATTCTCTTGGGGAGGAAAAATAATAGAGTACATTACAAACGGAGAGGGTGGAAGAGTGGAGGGTGGTGATCGCTGTAGTGCGGGTATTGACGGTGATCATCGACGGAGTGCACTAGCAGCCGAGGAACGAGGAAAAATGACGAGAAATAAAAAGGAAAACAAAAAGCAAAAAAAAAAAAAAAGGGGGAGAAAGAAGTTGATTTCACTAACTTGAAAAAATAAAAATAAAAACTCCACCAGCTCTGAAGATTGATTTTAAGGTGTGTCGGTTTCAAAAGATTGAAATAGTGAATCAAACCGGTCGAGTTTGAAAAATTTTATTCTTAGGTAAAACAGCAAATTCTAATAAAAAAGATTGTGGTCATTTTAGGAGCATGTGTGTATTTATGAATCATTCAATATAACCTCATGTATTTGAAGTGCAATATAGAGATATTGCATTTCCTGAGAAAGAATTTAGTTAGGCCAATCTTCCAGCAGCATCTGCCCATGGAAATGGACTCAACCTCCTAAACATTTTGAAGCTAAGAACTAAAATGATTATCACGAGGCATATGTGCAAAGCAAATAGCTTGTGTAGAAGAAGCCGCACAAACCATTTTGAGACACCTGGGACAGGAATTGGAGCTTGTTACAAGGACCATGCACAGGCACTCTTCTATGGGCTTGGGGCTTATCTTCTTGCTTTTGCTTCATTTCCATTTGCGGATCAAACAGAGACTCACATCAATATTCCATACTCAGTAGAAAAATAAGCTTACTGTGAAAATTCCATCTTCTTCTCTAGACATATGAATTTTGATTTGCCATATGGGTTTTTCCCATATTGTGTTAGGATTTTTGCAGTTAGATAACCGATTAAAAGTTAAATTACAATTAAAAGTTATCAATGTTAGTACTATTCGTACCACATAAACCACCAACGTCCACATTAATAATATTTGGCCAAAATTAGCCTGAATCACTAAATTGACTCTAGGTCACAAAGCTTGACCAAATTAGTATAAGTGCAATAAGTTTAACACTTTTCTAAAGTTTTTTCCTAAAGGTACATTGAGATGTTACATCTTCTTTTTGATAGTCAACAAAACAATAATTATTGATGAACATGAGACACATGGCAAGACCTTGTCAGGTTGCCTCTACCAAACATAGACGTGAACAAGATGCAGACGTGGCGGTTATAGAAGTAAACACTATCCATTTTGTGCAAGAAAATAGTTCAAAAATTCATAAATCTATTATATTTTTATTAATTTAGTCTTAAATTTTTTTAATTTTATCAATTAAGTTCTAAATGATGGAAAATGCATATGCACTTATTAAATCATGCTGGCCTGATTCTACAAGGTATAACACTCGTATGTCAGACTACGCAAATGTAGTTTTTCTCAATGCTTCGTTGGATCCGCTACAAATTAGAGAATTTATCTTCCACGGCCTTTTTTATTTCATAAATTATTAACGGTACGATGCACCTGCTAATGAAGGGTTTCACAAATGTATGGTGTCGACACTTGGCACCTAATGAATTGGATTAGCCACAGTAAAAGTTTAATTTTCTTATGCTCTTTACTTTGTTTCTTTCATTCTTTTTTTTTTCCTTTTTTTAATCGACATTCGTCCTTTTCAAATCGATTTATATTTGCCAGAACAATGCCCTTTTGTGCTATAGCCGCTAGCCAAGTTTACAATGTGTCAACCTTCAACCTCGGGTTAGGGAGGAATGCATAATTTAATCTTAATCTTGTATCACAACCACAAATTGACGTCAAAGATATTAGACCTACAATCATTTGACTCGTCTGTCATGATCGCCAGCCTCGACCTTGGAAGGTGGAAGGCCTCAATAAGAGATGATAACCTCACATCAATGGTGGAGGGAGAGAAGGATGCCGTATTGCTGGTGGCGAGGCAGGCACAGTGGCCTTGCTGCTCAATTGCAGAGCAATGTGAAAAGAAGAAATGGCCAAAAGAAAAAGAAAAAGAAACAAGAATAATCACCTAAAATAGATCTCAGCCTTTCAAAATTACCGAAATACAATGAGTATTTGCAGACATGGCAAAAACCGTCCCATCCCAATAAAAAATTGGCTCGACCTGATTAAAAATCGAATGCCCTAAGAATTCTTTTCCACGAAATCCAAATAAAAATCCACAAATCATTGGAAAAAAAGTGACTACATTTCAATAAATTCATTAGTTTTATTTCCTCAGACACTTCACTTTTCTAAAATCTTTACTAAAAGTAAAAGCCCGATGCTTCATTTTACTCCAATTTGAATTGGTTTGTGGCTGGATTGTTTTTTGATTTAATTTGACAATGGGGTTCCAACCGAAGCGTACATGCAAAATATTTAGCTAATCGAGCCGATTGAGGGGTTGGTGGCCGATGGCACAATGACTCGATCCACGGGCTTTGGTGATCATTTTCGCAAAGCTCGGTCTGGAGGCGGTGGCGACGGCAAGGGCGACTGGTGGCTGGATCTCAATAGTGAGAGAGAGTCATCAAGAAAAAAAAATGTAGGGCTAAATTTCTTCATGGGGAACTAATCGGATATGTTGAGGTCCAAAACAAATTAGACACTTGTCAATATTTGATGAAAGAGATAGAAAATGGGTACATAAATGGGTATAGTAAATTTGTGCCCATCTGATCCAGCTTTCAAAATATTTGAGATAGACTTCAATGAATCAGCTTGCACGTGATATAACATGGGATATTACAAGCCATATCATTGTCTTCATACGAACCACAAATGACATCAATCCTATATCATAAACAAATACAACAAGTACACACATATATATAGGTCAAGAGTGATTTAGCAAAGTAAGAGCAGCATAAACATACTAGTGACAACCTCTAACGGACGTTGCCGCAATCTCTGCCTCCACTGGCCGCACTAGCAAATATGGCACCTGCCATTGTTGCACCAAAAGATCCCACATCGGACACTTGGTTCCCTTCTTCTCGCCACCTCCCAAGCAAGAGCATCCTATTATTTTTTTTTAGTTCACAATTTGCAAGTTGCAACCGTGGCCCAAAAAACCACTCTAGAATTATAAGTTTACTAATATTGTTTTTTTTCCTTTCATATTTAAAGAATCTTACTTTGTGGAAGTACGAGACGAGGAAATCCTACCAAGTAAAACTTTTCAATTTCAAAATATTCAAGAAAGCCAATTAATTTCTTGAAATCAAGTGCGGTGAAGGAGCCACGTTTGTTCTTTAAAGATTTGTGGAAGTACGAGACGAGGAAATCCTACCAAGTAAAACTTTTCAATTTCAAAATATTCAAGAAAGCCAATTAATTTCTTGAAATCAAGTGCGGTGAAGGAGCCACGTTTGTTCTTTAAAGATTAACGGTTTGTTAGCTCATCATTTTCCTAATAAAGAGGATTGATACCTATATGAAAATACCATTTATAGGAGTACCAAAAGAAATATTGACGAAATATGGCGTGTGGTCAGGCAATCTGAACTTTTGATAAATGGATTGCATTGACATTGCTTCATGGTATTTTACTTGCATAAAAAGTGTGTGGAACGGGGTCTAGATGGTGGTGAAATTTAGAAATTTGAGTGCGGTGGAAAGTAATTACTTTAAAAAAAAAAAAAAAATTAAATTGGCTAGAAGTGTGTGGAATTGAATTACATGATAAGGAAAGTATAGAGAAATGTAAATGGGCAAGGAACTAAAAAAGGTAAGGAAAATATAAAATAGAAAGCTCTTACAAAGTGTATTCCCACGTGTATTTTCTCTACTTCAAGTCCTGGGTTTTTTCTATGCTATTCTCACCTAATTCTCTAAAAAAGATCTCTAACTTTAGGCATAATTTCAATTCGGTCTTGAATTGAAATTTTTTTATCTCAAAAAAATTCCAAAATTTTACTATAGTCCTAAATATGCCCACAAAATTGCAACTCTAGTCCCAAATATGCCCACTATGGTTTTAATTGCCTTTCTAACGTCTTTAGTTATTGTCACCACCATTTCTCAATTTTCCAAAGCCACGCCTTCAAAGCTCTCTTCTCCCCGATTTCACGACTAAGAGATTCGCAGAGACTATGACATTCTGAGTGATATGATGTGGAAATTTTCTATCATTAAAGTAAGCTGATAATTTAAGTTCACTTTAACATCGTTGTGATAGTTTGAAATGAATTTTTGCTTCAAAACTTGCTTGTACACTCAATGACCGAGCCACACACAAGATATTTGATGAAATGTAAAAATCAGATTTGCATCAACTTGTCTCCAATTTTTTATTACCTTGAGAGTGTTTCCGCATGTGTTATCCTTGTTCCTTTTTGCTCTATGTCCTTATATTTCTACGTGATTATCTCTGGTAATGTCATTAAGTGCCTGAATTTGCCTTGTTAGTTCTTTGCATCCTGCCTATCTTCTGCAATATTGAGGCATCATTGTCGGAAAGACCAGTGAACGGAGATGGTTGCCTTGTGGAGGTTGAAGATGGATGGTGGCTGGTGGCTGGATAAGAGGCACTTAATCTCGTATTTTCCAAGGAAGCCGTTGGTCGGTTGAATTTTAATTTTTCTAGCTTTTGCTTAGAATTTATGAATGAATTTGATATGTTAGATTTTGGGAACAATGAAACGTTGAAGAAGACAAACACAACGCGTCCAGAGGAAAGAAATGAAAATAAGAAAGATATATAAAACAAATAATAAGGGCCTATTTGGTAACCGGCCAAACAAAGTGCAAAATTCTAATTCTTTGTTCCCGGGAATAATTTGGAACAGAATCACGTTTGGTAAAATTTTTGATCCCAAAAATAAATTTATAATATTTTGTTCCCAGAAGTAGATTTAAAACAAAATCAAAAATAAAAAAGAGCTAAATTTATGTTCCGAAACAAATCTAAGAATCAAAACAACTCTTCTTCTCCTATTTTCTCTTCTTGTTCTTTGCTTTTCTTCTTCTTCTTCATTGACTGCCCCGTCCCCGTCCCCGTCATTGCCGCCGCCGCCGCCGCCGCCGCCGCCGTCGCCACCGGTCTTCGACAAGACTCCAGCAAGTTCGACGAACCTCGCCCTGGCCGAGCAAGCCTCCAGCGAGCTCACCAGTGGCCAAGCAGGGTTGGGCTAGGCTTGCCTAGCCCCGGCGAGGCTCCCTCTGCCCCCACCGATGGCCAGGCAGGCCTTGCCTAGCCCCAGCGAGGCTTGCTTGGCCATTAGCGAGGTCGAGCCTCGCAGGGGCTGGGCGTGACACCCAGCCCGCTGGTGGCCAGGCAAGCCTCCCCCAGCCCCAACGAGGCCAGCTTGGCCACTAGTGAGGCCGAGCCTCGATAGGGCTGGGCGAGCCTCGCCTAGCTGCCGGTGAGGCTCGGCCAACGAGAGCCGGCAACACTCCGGTGAGGTTGTCGGCCCTTGTCTGGCTGATCACCGATCCAGCGACTAGCTTGAAGAAGATGAAGAATAGGAGAAAAAGAAAAAAAAAAAAAAAAGGACAAAAGGAAAAGAAAAAGAAAAGAAAAAAATGAAAAAAAGTATAAACATCATTTAAAAATTAAAAGAAATTGATTTTGAATAGAATTAATGAGCACGGTACCAAACGCAATTCTATTCTAGAATAAAAAATTTTGGACAGTTACCAAACGACTTAGTGCTTAGAATCTGTTCCCAAGAACAGAATAAAAAAAAAAAAATCATTTCTGATCAGAATCTACTCCCGAGAACAGAATCGTTATCAAACGCACCTAAGTCTATCACTTTGTTTGTCATTCAAGGAATCATGCCAAGTCTAAATTTATGGAACAATGATTGTGAAATTGATTAAAGTAATTACATGACTTTCGGGGAGATTTCCAAAAAGTCTTAAACATACTATATTCGTATAAATTCAATCCTAAATCTTTTTTTTAATAAAGTCTGAAATGTTTTGATTATTTACTAATTTAATCTTAAATCTTTTAACATTTTATCAAGTTAGTTCTTTCAACTAAACCTTTTAATATTTTATCAATTTAGTTCCTTCAACTAATTTTGGCTGAAAATCGCTGATGTGATGATTCAGTCAACATCGATTATCTTATGTAACATAGCTAGCATTGGTGGACGATTTAGTAATTTTTTCATTTTTTCTTTCCTTTCTTTTTTCTTTTTTTCTTTTCCTTATTTCCCTATACCAATCACCGGCCTCAACGATGGTTGTTGGAAGTCAATGGTTCTCGATGACGGGACCCTTGCCTAGGTGAGTGCCTTAGATGGATCCCTCATTTATGGCCAATAAGAGCATCTTGACCCTCACCCTCACTAGCAACCAATGATTGGCAAAGGGAAATAAGGAAAAAAAGATTCAAGAGAAAGGAAAAAAAAAAAAAAAAAAAAGGAAAAAATTTAGAAGATTTAAAACAATTGCAAAAATTGTCCCCATCAATACCGGGCATGCCACTCGAGATGACTAGCATTCACTAGACTACCATATTTGCGATTTCCAATTCAAATCAGCTAGAATGACTCAACTGACAAATTATTAAAAGGTTTCGAATTAAATTGGTCAAATGACAAAATATTTAGAACTTAATTGATACAAATGAAATGCTTATAACTAAATTGGTACAAATACAACAAATTTAAGATTAAATTAGCCAAATTAAAATGTTTAAGACCGAATTGGCACAAGTACAATTAGTTTAGAATTTTTTTTTTTTTTTTTGATAATTTCCCTAATTTTTATGTAAGTATTTAGGTGACCAAGCACAAATTACACAATTATGTTAAAATGTTTAGTTTATAAACATGAACTGATATTTGGTATCAATGGAGTTTGGGATACCTGGAGTACCATAACTTGGCACGATGAGACACTTAAGTGCCATAACTTCAAAATGGTACACTTAAGTGCCAATATCGGAGTTAAATGGAACACTTAAGTGCCACTTCGGCAAAAATCCGGCCAAACGGCCGACGTGGCAATATTCCGGCGATGGAGGTCCAAAACGGCGTCGTTTGCATGCCGACGTTGCGAAAAATGTAAAAACGACGCCATTTCGTGTCGACGTGTAAAAATAATAAAAATTAATTTAATTAAATTAAAACTTAATTTTAATTAAAATATTATAAAAATTTAAAAAAATTTAAGGAAAAAAAAAAAAAAAAGCATCCGGGCGGGCGGTTGAGGGCGAGCCCTCGCCGCGCCGCCTCCCGCCGTCGCCGGAAGGGCCGGCGACGGAGGGGGAGGGTCGGCCGGGTCGCCGGCCCCGGCCGACCGGCGGCGAGGGCCGCGAGCCCTCGCCCGGATCTGGGCGAGGATTGTGGCCCTCGCCAAGATCCGGTGAGGGCTGCGGGCCCTCGCCGCCTCCCGCCGCCGTCGCCGGGAAGGGCCGGCGATGGAGGGGGAGGGTCGGCCGGGGTCGCCGGCCCCCGGCCGGCCGGCGGCGAGGCGTGGACGAGGGCTCACGGGCCCTCGCTGCGATCCGGCGAGGGCTCGCAGCCCTCGCCCCGATCGGCCGGGGCGACGACCCGGCCGACCTTCTCCCCTCCATCGCCGGCCCTTCGCAACGACGACGGGGAGGCGGCGGCGGCGAGGGCTCAGCCCTCAATCGCCCACCCCGATGCCTCATTTTTTTTTAATTTTTTTAAATTTAATTAATTTTTTATTATGCAGACGACGTCGTTTTGGTGAGTTGGAGCCGATTCAGCTCTCCGGCGAGCCACGTAAGCAATAAAAAAATAAAAAAATAGTGACACGTAGGATTTCCGGTAAGGGTCGCTGGAGGTGGCACTTAAGTATACCGTTTTAAAGTTATAGCACTTAAGTGCCCCCATGCCAAGTTATGGCACTTTCGTATTCTTTACTTGTATCAATGAACTTATATCTTACTTGAACATGAATTCTTATCAAGTGAGGTACTTTCTTTGATGTCTTAATAAATCTCAACATTCATTTATGAAAATGTAGATTTTATCAATAGTTATGATCTGTCGAGGCATTAAAGTAAGTACTAAAGGAGATGAAAGGTCAGCAAGATCACGTTTACATTTTATCAACAGTTAAGACTTGTCCGAGGGGCCAAACGAGCCGTCGTCCATGGCCACCGTAATTGCTCCATGACCGACAAAGCGGGTCATCCTCCCTCTGCCTTTGCTGTAGCAAATCAGATTTGGCCGATCAGAAGAGTCATGGTGAGTCGGTGACGGAGCCAACCAGACTTGGACGAGTGGCTTGCGTGGAGAAAATGGGCGAAGGCTTGGGGATTCTTCTTCGAGCGGCCTTAGGCGCGAATGTATCGATGAGTGTTCCTGCTATGATAGTGCTGATCCACGAGCAGTCAAATTTAAGCCCTACGTTGTTTCAACGACAACAGAGGAAAGCCTTTCCCAGTGCACCGCATTTCAGACTTTCTCCATAAAGTCGATAAATTCTAAATGTGGCTTCGATTCCTTTCTGATTATCTTCTACTTTCTGTTTCTTTTTTTTATTATTTTTTTCCGTTCTCTTACTGTCTGCCAAATTTCATTGCCATTGGTTGCGCTGTGGATGAAATTGAGTTTGCAAGGAAGGTGTTCGATGGAATGAGGAAGCTGAACTCTATTTCGAGGAGTTTCTGTTCAAGATAGTGATTCATCTTGGTATTCTTCATTGTCCTCACGTCGTAAGAAAACCACTACAGCGACTGCTTCCCGTCACACCAAAAGCCATGCTGAGCGGACCTTTATTCACCCCTGTTTTCATATGCCATCGCTGAAGGGCTCATGCCACGGCCCCCACTGCTTCAATTCTTAAATCCAATCCTCAAAGTTGCTTTTGGGACTCATGATTGCTTCAAGTAGTCCTTCCATACTCAATCAATCGCGCTTGGCTTCAGCAAGTATTGTCTGAAATGGGTCTGAAAATTTTGGGGACATAGTTTCATTTGTCCAAATTAGCATTTGTATCTGGGGCAAACATGTAAACGACTTCATTTGAAACTATTAATGTTGATTGGCATGCCGTCCAGTCACGTGGTTAAGAAAAATTGATAAAAAAAATTGTCATGTCTAATTTTCATCATCTTAAATCAGAATTGACACTTAAACGATCATTTTTTTAAAATGATTTAAAGTGATCTAATAAAAAATTTTGATATAAAAATAAGTGTTGTACGAAATTTATAACATTCTAGTATGCTTTTCTCACTTTACAAAATAGATTTCACTTCATTATCCTACACTAAAGAGTAGAAGGACACTAAAAATTAAAAGTTTTGTAGATACTTCACTTTAGTGCCAAAAGTCTTTGTTGGCTCATAAAAGTGCTAAATCAGAGAAAAAACAATTACTCCAATGAGAAATTCCTATCAAAATGATTATGCAACTTCTATAATTAAAATTATAATATGAGTTGGCATATTTTTTTTGAAAAATTCAATCTGTGGACTTGACGTGGCTAGGTCATGCAAAACGGCGTGGCTCAATCACACTAGATTATCAAAATAGGGGTTAGAGGTTCACTGTGGGAAACTAGTATTAGGAAGCCCGGGAAAAATTGATGGTGAAGATCGACGCTAGCAAAGAAGCATCCACCAGGAACTCGGGACTTCGAGCTCCTTGGCCAAAATACAGAGTTGAATAGGATGATACAGACGAGTCTGTGGAAGAGGAGCTTCGTGGTAGTAAGGTGAATGGCGTCCAGGCAGCGATGGGAAAAAAAGTTGACGAAGAGTTCTCTGGAAATTAGGAAAAGACCAAGAAATCAGTGTTATTAATTGAACCAAAATTGAAACCAGAGAAAGTAAGAGGACTTAGCTTCAGCAATTGAATAACGTGTGTGGAGCAGGAGTCATTGTCTTTGGAAAAAAAATGCTGAGGGACTTCCAAAATCACAAGTCGAGCAAAGGAATCACTTCTTAAGAGGATTCTCCTCCCTCATGATGTGTTTTTCAAGTGTCATTCATCCCTTCTCTCTCCAGTGAAGGACTTCGTGTTATAATTATAGTTAATGGATCAACGAAGGTCAATAAATTAATATACGTCTTTTCGATTCACGTATCTATTGAATTCATGAATTTCCTAAACTTTTATGTTCACATATATATTGAATTCATGAATTTCTTAGATTCATGTATCTTTTAGTACATATATTTATTGAGTTCACGAATCTCTTGAATTCACGTGTCTTTGGATTCATGAATCTCTTGGATTCACATATCTCTTGATTTATAAATTTCATGGATACATGCGTCTATTTAATTCATGTATCTCTTCTGTATATGAACTAAAAATCTCTATAAATAGATAAGAGCATAGAGCTTCATAATAGTTGTTTTTGGTTTTTCCGACTCAATTCCAAAAGTACTTTGATATGCGTTTCTACTCTTCTGTTTTTTCTGGGTGTGCTGATTCAATTGAACAGTTTGATAGTCTTGTTTGCATAGTGCTAATCCAAACAGGTTCGAGGTGTTGTATCTTGGGAGACATAGTTCGTGAATTTGCAGAGCACCATTGACAGGAACTAATCGTCTTAAAGAGATTTGGATATCCATATTTCACCTCCAATTTTATGTTATTTTTCTAGTGATATCTTATTTTATTTTTCTCTAAGATTTGTAAGTTTACATTAAAAAAAAAAAGGATATTATATAGCTGTTATCCTCTTCTTTACATTGATGTTCTCATTACAACAAACAGTGTTATTTTGTTTGGATTAATTTCCACCAATCTTAAGGCGATTATATCACTCACTGTTTGTTGTTCTTGTCATATTATTGAGATGGCTGAAATCAATCAAGTGCCTTTCAATGTCCAGAATGTTTCAGGAGACTTTCCTATGGTCGATTCGACCGTTGCTATGGAAGATGTTCAACCCTCTAGGTCTGAATTTGTAGTAGCCAATGCTACGGGCCCTTGGGCTAATACTAATTTTGGTGGTGTGGGTACAAGTCACACGATTGGTATGTCTGGGACTATTTTTCATAACAGTACAAGCCAAATGGCTTTTGGCTCCGTTTCCTGAGGGATAGTTCAACAAACTTTGCCTATTGTGATGGCAACACCTCAAGTTATAGCTAATGAGAGATTGGAGAAATTCACCAGAGTGGGCTTTAAACAGTAGTAGCAGAAGATGTTCTTCTATATGACCATGTTAAATCTGACGAAATATTTATCAAAAGTGTGCCCAGTAATTAGTCTAGATGAGCACGATGTCATGAAGCTTGGTGCATTGGAGGCTTGGAAGCATGGGGACTTCTTATGTCGAAATTATATCTTTTAACTGTTTAGTGAAATCTCTTTATAATGTTTATTGTAATATTGAATCTACTAAATAGTTATGGGAGTCCTTAGAGAAGAAATACAAGACTGAGGACGCTGGCACCAAGAAATCTGTGGTTGCCAAATTCTTGGACTACAAGATGATGGATTCTAAATCTGTCATGAGTCAAGTTTAAGAATTGCAAATAATTCTAAATGACATCTCTGCTAAGAGAATGATATTTAGTGAATCATTCCAAGTGGCGGCTATGATTGAGAAATTGTCTCCGGGCTGGTCAGACTTCAAAAATTATTTGAAGCACAAACGGAAGGAGATGAGTCTTGAAGATCTCATTCTACGCCTCAGAATCGAGGAGGACAATAGAAGAAGTGCGAACCCTTCTTCTGAGCCAAAGGCCAACGTTGTGGAATCTTCCAAATCCAAGCAAGATAGAAAAAAGGAAGATGTCTTTTCTAAGGAAAAGGCAAGCAGAAGAAACAATTCTAGAAATTCCAAATAACATGTTTTATATGCAACAAGCCTGGCTATCGTACTAAGGATTGCAAGAAGTGCCTGAAAAAAGGCAAGAACGATGGTGCAGCCTAGCAACTGAATTTGACAGAACATGACAATATTGAGAAATTGTCTGCTGTGGTGATATGCGAAGCATCTCTAGTGCCGAACACTAATAGCTGGTGGCTAGACACAGGTGCCACAAATCACATCTGTGTAGATAAACACATGTTCTCATCTTATGAAAAGGCTGAAAAAGATGAGAAGCTTTATATGGCTAACTCTACATCAGCAAAGATTGCCGGAAGAGGAAAGGTGATCCTAAAGTTTACATCTGGCAATGAGGTCGCCCTACTGAATGTGCTGCATGTACTAGAGATTCGAAAAAACCTAATTCTGGCCCCATACTTGTCAAGAAGGGTTTCAAAATTGTATTTGAATCTAACAAGTTTGTACTTTCGAAAGGAGGGATGTATGTTGGGAAATGGTACTTGTGTAATAACTTGTTTAAAGCCAATGTGACTGTCATTGATGTAAACTTGAATTGTGTCTACCTAAAGACTATTAATAAAGAAAAGTCTTACATCGTTGTCTCTTTATCTATGGCATGGTAGATTATGACATGTAAACTATGGTACAATGAAGAAAATAGCAAATTTGGGGTAAATTCCAAGATTTGAGTTGGATGCCCATTACAAGTGTGACACTTGTGTTGAGGCCAAGTTTGCCAATAAACCTCTCAAATCCGTTGAAAGAATAAGTGAACATCTACAATTAATCCATATTGATCTATGTGATTTAAAGTTTATTGAAAGCGGAAGTGGAAAGAGGTACTTCACATTTGTGGATGACTGTAAAAGAGTTTGCTATGTTTATTTACTAATTAGCAAAGATGAGACTATGAGCATGTTTGTCAAGTATAAAAATGAAGTTAAAAACCAACTTGATAAATGAATCAAAGTGCTTAGGTCTAATAAAAAAAGGGAATACATTTCAATCAATTTCAAAGAGTTTTGTGCTAGTTTTGGAATAATTCTTCAAACGATTGCACCTTATATTCCACAACAAAGTGGAGTTGCTGAACGATTGAATAGAATACTAAAGGAGATGGTTAACGCCATGCTTTTGAGTTCAGGTTTACTCAGAACTTGTGGAGGGAGGCAGTTTTAACAATGAATTTTATCTCTAATAAAATACCCCACAAAAGGCCAGGTAAAATTCTATACGAGTTATGGAATGGAAAGTTGACCTCCTATAATTTTCTAAAAGTGTGGAGGTACATAATGTGATTTATAACGGTAAGCCTAGACACATTTGTCGTAGACACAATAACCGTAAGGCAGTTGCTTTCAGATGAAATCATTTCTTTAAACTTTGTAAAGTCAAAGGAAAATATTGCAAATCCGCTGACAAAAGGTCTGTCAATGAGTAGATAAACTGCACATCAAAGGGAATGGGTTTAAGAGCCTTAACCCAATAAAAAGATTCTAGGGTGAAACCTAACCTATGCGATTGGAGATCCCATAGTCTAGATTCAATAGGACAACACAAATATTGGAAACTCTAGTGTAAGTACTGTCTCCTATTTCTATGATGCAGCAATGCTTTCCTACAGCGTTATTAAGGGTACGCTATACGTTTAATGATTCCTATAACTTAAAATGTAACATCCAAGTAAGATATGATAGGATATCTTTAATAGAAATGCACCTATATGTGTGGAGCTGGCCAACTCTATGATCTTCAAAGGCTAGATTTTCTAAAGCATGATGAATCTCGAGAGGTTCAGGGCCAAAAGAACGAACACAACCAAGAACCAATCTTGAATTGGAAATACTCTATATGAGGTTTATTGTCGAGGCTTTTACTAAAAAAGGTTCAAAACGAAAGCTACCTATCTTGATGCGGTTTATTCCAACAAACATGCTCAAATTCCTTCGAGTCAAAAATGTTTTGTCGATCCATTAATGTGGGGGATTGTTATAATTATGGTTAATGGATCAACAAAAGTTAATAAATTAAGATACGTCTTTTTTGTTCACGATCTATTGAATTCATGAATTTCCTAGATTCATGTATCTTTTAGTTCATGTATTTATTGAGTTCACGAATCTCTTGAATTCACGTGTCTCTAGATTCATATATCTTGATTCATGAATTTCATGGATACATGCGTCTATATAATTCATGTATATCTTCTATATATTAACTAAAAATCTCTATAAATAGATAGGAGCATAGAGCTTCATAATGGTTTTCTTTGGTTTTTCCTACTCGACTCCAAAAGAATTTTGATAGACGTATCTATTCTTCTATTTTTTCTGGGTGTATTAATTCAATTGAACGGTTTGACTGAGTTATGTTTGCATAGTGCTAATCCAAATAGGTTTGAAGTGTTGTATCTTGGGAGGCATAGTTCGTGTATCTACAGAGCACCATTGGCAGGAACCAATCGCCTTAAGAAGATTTGGATATCCGTACCTTACCTCTAATTTTATGTTATTTTTCCAGTGATATCTTATTTTATTATTTTATAAGATTTGTAGGTTTACATAAAAAGAAGGATATTATATAGCTGTTATCGTCTTCTTTATATTGATGTTCTGATTACAACAAACGGTGTTGTTTCTTTGGATTAATTTCCAATACTTCGAATTGGATTCAACATTTTTGGAACACCACCGCGAAACAGAGTAGAATAGGGGAATGGCAAAGTGATGTAAGGATGGCCATCAATGACGATGACAATTTGTGAAACTGGCTCCAGCTCTCAAGAATCGCGAATTAAGTTGGATGAAATCATTTCTCGAAATGAACCATCACAAATTCATTCATGTGTTGGTCTGCTCTGTTCTCTGCAAAATGAGAAATGAAAAGCAATCGACAGCAAATCCTGGTGATCGAAGATGGTTGTTTCCCTCGTCAATCAGTGTTCTCCAAGCCTCTAGTCCTTGGTTCTAGGAGAGGAAATTTTGTTTTCTTCTTTCATCTCCCCACGATGGTTGTGCACGAGAGCTCGAAGTAGTTAGGGGCAAACTGGACTAAGGTCAGGGTTTTGAATTGGGGAATTTCTTTCAATTTGCAATATAGGATTTATATACTGGGGCATACACTGTGGATGGCAATAACTAGACACACCAACAAGCCATGTCAGCACGCAAAATTAAAAAATTGTGATCACCTCGGATTTTCAACACTCCAAATTTGATGATTTTTTTTTTTTTTATTTAAAAAGGCGACACTTTAATATTAACTAAAAAAAATCTAACATTAAAGTGAATGCCTTTTTATCCGCACTAGATCATCTTTTTACCCATATGAGAGCATCCATAGTAGCATATAAACCTTCATATCATACAAAACATTGAAAAAAGCAAGCAAAAACTTCAAACTCCCAAATTGATATGCCATTGTTCAACCCATGACAATCCTTTAGCACTTCCTTGTTGTTGGTGATGTCCAAGAATGAGCATATCAGACTATCCGGACAAGACCGAATAGGCCAGTTTGGTTCAGTTTCCAAAAGCATCAATTTGATTCCCGATTCTAGGAGAGAATCAAACTGACGGACCAAACCAACACTGTTTAAAAATATATTTTTTAATTTCTTAAAAATAGCAATAAACCTGAAATTATAATAACTTTAGTATTTTTTTTTTTTTAAAATTTCTTAATTTGTTTACTAAGTGGCCGGTTCCATTGGATTGGATTGGACCACACCAATTGATCCTATCCGATTCCCAGTCCTAAGACTATCTTGTCCGATCTACGATCCCAAAAAATGGAAATTGGTCCTCTCGGTCCGGTTCCTAATTCCTAAGTGAAATCAAATCAAACCAGGAACTAATCAACCCTAGTGATGTCAAAGAGATTTAGAAACCGTCATTTAAACCCATGTCCCTACACAATATGTTAGACCAAAACCGCATCCGATTTCCATTATCTACTCCACGTGAAGCAAGGAGGATCTCACTCTGTCCCTCCCGAATCCTCCTCCATGCGACGGTGCCATGTGAAGCTCCCAAATCCCAAGTGATCTAGCCTGTCTTTTCCAGGAAATTTCACAACCACCACCTTCCCTCAAATATAGAGAAATTATTTAAAAATTCTAAATCTATTATACATCAATCAATTTAGTCCTAAACCTCTTAATTATACAATTTAATTCTTAACCTTGTAAAAATTTGTTAATTTAATTATAAACATTTCAATTATGTCAATTTAATTCTAACATTTATAAAAATTTACCAATTTAATTTTATATATTTTGACAAGTTACCGATTTAGTTTTTCCTGCCAATTTGACCGGAAATCACTGACATAAAACTAATGCACTACTAGCCATCCTAAGTTATGTCATTAATGCCAACTTGGATAATTTTTGTATTTTTAAAAGTTATTTCTTTTTTGTTTTTGTTTTTCTTCTCCTTTTGCCTATGGTCGATACTTAGCTATGGCCAACAATTAGCCACATCACGTCAATAATTTTCAATTAAAATTGATCAAAACTACATTGGCAAATTTTTGAGAGATTCAATATTAAATTAAGAAATATTAAAAAATTTATAATTAAATTGATCTCCGTACAATAAATTTGAAACTTATTGAACAACTTTCCCAATTTTCAATAATTAACTACTAAAGCCATTTGCCGAGAAGAGCCATGTTGAATAACCATGTTGAATAACAAGATGGCTAAACCCCAAAAGGGTCTCTTGGACTACTTTTCAATTCACCGGATGGAACTTATGAGCATCCTTGTTATCACCCCGCCAGAAAATTATTGTGAATTCTTCCAACTGTTTTTGCTACCGAGCAAGGGACGGATAAAATAGGCGAAATAAATAGAAACATTGGGAAAAATACTTTCAATAAGAGCAAGACTTTAGAAAGGGAAGATCTTTTTCCAATCAGACAATCTGCTTCAAGTGAGATAAATTTTTTGCGCTAACTATTTCCCACGCCTCAACAGAAGAAACTAACAATCATTGGACCTTGTACATGAAACAATATCCTTACAAAATTTGGTTCACAAATTCCTCTTTTTCATTCTTTCTTCCTTTCTTTGTTTCATTGTTCTACAAAACAAATTAACATGCTAGATTCTGTCTATACAGGATTTAGCTGATGTAAATAACAAATATCATTAAAGTTGCAAACTGATTGATATGGTCTAGTTTAAATATAATTTACATTGTTCCAATGTAGTGTGATCATCATCTGTTGAATCATACAACTTAAGAAATGCAACATGACTTGAAGCATAGGCCTTTTCATGCTAGAATTCAATAAGAAACGAGAACTCCTAAATATGATAAAGACTTGGAGTCACACTTGACAACTTACAGGGCACCAACTATTAATTAAGTTCTGACTTCTGCTGCGTGTGATTCTTTTAAACTATGTACACCAGCTCCAACCAAGCCAAAAGAAGATGTGACAAAAAAGAACCAAGTGATCACTTGAAGTACGAGATAACCAAATAAAGTCTCCAATTGACAAAAAAAAACCATAACCATAACAAAAAGGAGTGCATTGCTTGGACTTTGTACCACATGGATGCAACTGCTCAGGGCCTGAATCTCACAGCAGAAAACCAAGTATAATGAGGTTATCACAGTAAGTATAATCTTGAAATAGCTCTAGAATGCTCATACAACTGTATGTTTTATCAAAAATGAACATAAAAGATGTAAACTATGAGAGTAGCAATTATCTATAATAAGAGTTAAGCATCAAGCCAAAGACAGACCCATCACTATCTTTTTAGAAAAGAGATTTTGTTTCCAACATTTTGATTGTTTTCATAGCTGTATTATGATAAAATTAAGCCACGATCACAAGATTGCATAAACAAATGGAAGATATGGAAATCTAGTTGCTTTCATAGCCATTATCATCACTAGTATCAACTAGTACAAAAAATTATGCCAAATTCTTACCCCGCATTCTCCAGACACTCGACAGCCTCTTTGACAGCATAAATCACCATTTTCTTAATCTGCATCCCAAACAAATTTTATCAGAATAAAAGTGCTAAAATTCCAAAAAAAAAAACTTTTAATATTTAATTTACGACTCTAGGAAGTAACACATGTTGTGAGGACATTCCAACAGCAACATTTTCCTATGCATACAGCTGGCTCTAGATTTAATTCTCATGTGCTAACATAGAAAGGTATCTTTTGCTATGCCAGCTAAGAGTCTTGTCAATAAGCTAACTACAAATTCACCACAGTTCCATCCAAAGTAAAGAAAGCACGCAGTTGATTTATGGATAACAATCTGTAAACATCAAACAATGTGAAAAGATTGCAATAATAGAGAAAAAGCCGATACTCTCTCAATAGGGATGCAAGTAGGAAATACAATGGACTCTCAACAATATGACAAATAATTAAAAGAAAAACACACTTCTCTAGATGTGTGATTCAATCAATAATCATGTTAATGTCGAACGCACAACCTCATCGTACAAGTAGAATTAACAAACCTCCAACTTGTCTTCCTTGGCTCGATGGTTTTTGGGAAGTAAACGGAATTCCTCTGTTAAGCGGATGCATTCACCAACATTTTCAGCAGAAACAAAGTCAAGTGCAACCTTGATACATGACTGCAACAAAAGAAGAGCAGTGTAAAGACATACTAGAAAGCTAAAATATCAATGCGATAGAGAAGGAGTGCCGAACACCTAGAGTGCCAACACTTGGTACGAAATGACACTTAAAGTGCCAAAAGTTAGAAAAGTGACACTTAAGTGCTAAAATTGGAGCAAAATGGATTACTTAAGTGCCAACGGCAAAAAAATCCTACCAAATTACTAACGTGGTGATTTTCCGATAAGGGGAATGCAAAACAATGTCATTTTGCTGCTAACATGAGTAGATAATTAATATAAATATTAATTAAATTAAATTTATATATATAGATGGAGATTGCAAACGGTGAGGGCTCAACCCCATCACCAGGAAGGTCCGGCCATGGTGGGGGGAGTTCGTGGGTGCGGCTAACTCCCCATGAGGTAATTCTATGATTTTCCATGGTAAAATTCCTCCGTTTTTATTTATCAATTTATTTGTTTATTTATTTATTTAAATAATTAAATATATATTAAATTATTATTTAAATAAAAATATTTTAATTTCCAGTCACCTTCGCCGGACATAGCACTAAAGTGTTTTGTTTAAAAAAAAAGAAAAATACACTTAAGTATCACTTTCGTTATTTTGGCACTTAATTGTCCTCTCATGTTTGACACTCTAGGTGTACTTTTGCCAATAAAGAAGTCAAACCATTTACACAGCATTTCATTCTCCACTTTTCAAAGCAAGTTAAACATAATGTTGAATCAACGAGGGAGCTTTTTATATTTCTTAGATAATATTTATGTCAAATTTTTAATAAATTCAGATTCAGCTAATGTTCTTCCTCCAGCTTGCCAGCTTTTACCTTAATATTGCTTAATGATGAAGCATGGCTTATATTATTAAACATCCTACTTGCCATAACAGTGGGGATAATAAAACAGATTGTTAATTGCATCATCTACAAAATTTGTAAAGGATTACCAAACAACAATTACATAATTCATTACGATGTCATTGTAAGGACAAAACTATACTAATAATCGGATTTATAAGATTTTCTTTATGCAAACTACAAGAAAGGCTTTGCTTTATTTCAGACATGCATGAGAGAGAAAAATAATCAACCTCAATCAATTTAAAGAAGCAACGAGACAATTATCAAAAGGTGTGATTTTTAACCTCAAAAGTGACATCATCTCTTGATTAGCACAAATTGTGACATCTCTTAGTTGAATGGGTGTTTGCACAAATTTAACAAAAACATTTGTTCACCTTTACATTCCGGACTTGATGAGGACAGCCAGCAGGAATGAAGACAGCATCACCAAGCTTCTGCACAAATGTCCAGGGTTCTATTCCTAAACACAGAAACATGAAAGTCAATAAGCAAAGAGCAGGACAATCAATGTGCAGACTGCATGGACGTACTGTAATAGACTAACCAAATTCCTCGTTTAGCTTCCTTAGGTGCTCCCTAGACAAATAAAAGGTTTGATCATGTATTGATGCATAACCTGCATCGAGTAAAGATGGATATTATTTCGCAAGTGAGGAAACAGTTGCACAACAGCACAATGAACAAAATAAGTTTAATTTCTCTGAATCAGCCAGAGTAAAGATGGATATTATTTCGCAAGTGAGGAAACAGTTGCACAACAGCACAATGAACAAAATAAGTTTAATTTCTCTGAATCAGCCAACAGCTGATATTATGGCTTCATTTAATATGCTACATAGCCACCACAAGCCATTGAGTCAGCCTGCAGTATTGATTAGTCGCTGACTTTAAAGCACACCACTTGGACCTATCAAGCATCATGATTTATTAATCTCTCTGTCAAAGACAAGATTAGAATTTTCACCAAAGCTTTGATGTGGCTGAAGATCCATCTATGATGCCATCCCTCTCAAAGAGAATTCTCCATGCACTACAAGCTAGTGATAATCCAACAGAACCTAAGTACCATTTGAATCCCTCTACTAAAGGAATGAAATGTTAAACATTCAATCTCTAGAAAGATACAGGAAAAAAAAAAACGGCCATTAGATCTTTCTATGGAACTTACTACTATACATCAGAGCTCTAATAAGTCCAAGAGGGAGCCTTAGCTGGGTAATCACCTTTGGCAGAGGACAACAATGAGTGTGCCTGAATTCCCTGAAGTGTTTTTTCAGATAATCCTGCAGCTGAGGGACATCCTCTCTCCTGAAAATATCCCAGACCGCACCTCCCTCTACTGCGTCCAACACATCTCCAGAAGTTCTTGAAGTTCCATAAGTCCCATCGATAGCTTGAGGACTGGCTTCTCCTTCTACAGTCTTGGCCGTATTTGCTATACTTAAAGGAATTCTCCCGTCCAAAGTAACATGACCATTAGTATCACACCGTTCACCTGTCCTGCATACAAGATTGTCGCTGCATGTAGTATTGTCAGTTGTTTTCTTAAGATCCTGACAAACTTCAATCCCTTCTCTTTGATCTTGCTTTTGATGTTTTTGTTTCAGCTCGTCTATTATTTTCATCTGTTCCCTTGTATATCTCACCCCTGCAGTATGTGTAAGCACATTGACCTGAAACAGTTGTACAGCCAAACAGCAGCACAAGAATTAATTCCATCCAAATAACTACATGCGCCAGTCATTTTGGATAGTTTAGTGATCAATCAATAAATATGACTCTTGCTGTGGATTTGTGACAAACAGAAATACTTTGAACACTTACAACTGCTGCAGATACCTATCTTCAACAACATTTCTCATTCTGAATCATTCCAACCATATAATGGCATTCATTTCTAATACAAAAGGCAGAATAACATAACAGGATAGTTTCCAGATCACAAGTTATCACTTCATCAACACAAGTAATTATGCTTTGGACTTTTCAAAGCATGTCCAACTTTACATGTCAAATCAAGTGCAATGCTAACAGAAACAGATTGATTTCTGAATCTTCCTAGAAAGTGCTAGCTGGGTTGATTAGAAAAACTACAACTCATTTACTCTCTGCAGGTTCATAAGCAACTGCCAACTGAAGATAAGCCATTTGGAAAGTTAATGGGAAGCATCAGGTTCACAAGCGACCGCTTATGTGACAAAAAATCTGAGATATGAAGGCACTGGCAGTTGATAACTGAAAATCATATTCCCATGCTTTGCAAACAAATTGCTCATTATGAAATACGAAACAACCAAATTATAAATTAAAGATCCCCTTAATTTTTAGGTCAACGACAGTAAAGAGAGTAATAGCTAAGTAGTTGCAGTTCTTTAGAACAAGTACACATGACAAATGTCATAAAGGCACTAGATCTGGAAAACAAATAGGAAGATTTTCAACATAAATGCCGTAAGAAACCATAAGCCAGGGTAAGAATTTCACATTCCAGAACAAACTTTGCCTACTGTGTGTCTCATTTGAAAAGTATATTTTGCTTTAAGTTAACTCATACTTCAAATGGGCATTTCCGGACAAATCAATAGAAGGATGTACAAGTTTCTAGGGGTAAAGAGATGATCAACTATGTTCTCCAAACCAACATAATCAGTTTATCTGTTGGAAAAGATTGCCTAATGTAACTCATTTTCCATTTATGCTCACACCATCCTCACTGGCATACCAACAGATAATTAATAAGCATTTCAGTTCATGTGCAGTTTGTCCTGTAAGTATCCAGTAAGGCAAACAAATTCAAGAGCAAAGGTGCAACAATTTGAGGCCCTCGGAGTTGGGAAGGTACCGCATCAGACATGTCACAGTGAAGCTTGGTGACCGAATCTCCACGCCCTAGCTCTTCAACAAATCCATAAGCAATATACGTTTTTGGACCCAAATCTGGTTTGAGTAAATTCTGAGGCAATTTCGCTGCGAGGTTTAAGAGACCACTGGAAGGATGTGTGTACTCCTTAAAAGGCAAGCAGCCAACAAACTCAGCACCATGACGTGGCAAACGTTCGTCAAACAAATGAGAAGGAGGCCAGTCCTTCAACTTAAGTAATTGGGGCCAATATTGCTTATCAAATCTGCCATCAGTATATCCAGCAAAAAACTGGTGAATATTAATATCTCCCTGCATTTCATGAAAGAATTATAATTGTAAGCATCAAATAAGAGCAGCACCCAGACTGAAGTAAAGACCAAAAGGTTTATTGGGATTTAACAAAGAGATGGAAGAAGAGTTGGGATAGTAAAGAGAAGATGACAAAACCATCCGGTTTTCAACAGGTAAGGATAAATAGCTGCTAGGGATTAGAAGAAATGGTTTGAAAAGATATTCAATTTGATAAGCTGCAAGAAATAGCAAAGAGAGCTTTTCTCTTCAATGAAAATTGGGAAAGCTCCTATGGCCACCAATTATTAATGGAGTTAGCATCAGACATGAAAGACTGGGGGCCCATTAGAAAGAAGAGCAAGAGCAACCTACACACAACGAAGCACAGAATGTACTGACCTCACTTCTCTTGTTTATCTAGAGAAGGATTGAAGTCTTTTTTAAGGTAAAAATTTCCTATATACAATAAGAGGCTTCACAAAACTTTCAAGAATTCATGAAATTAATTTTCAATAATGAAAGAAGTAAATAACGTATGTTGAATTTTGATAGTTATTACTTTCATCAGTTGTAATTGACAAACTGATTGCTGAACGTTTTTTGAGATAAAACCAGAGCAAACAGTTATTCGCATAAGTTGGGCGACATACAGCAGTAGATGTAAACTATTGACTATGCTCTCAAAGAAGGA
>CM024607.1:32130424-32299628 GCA_014182555.1 Eucalyptus erythrocorys | reverse complement strand
CCTGGTGAACATGTGCGATATAAGTAGCAAAGTCAAGTAAAAAAGTTGGAACTTCCTATTCGCGTGAAATGGATGTTCATTATTATTATTATTATTTATTTTAATATTGTTGTACGTGACTAAAGATTGTCAGATTCTAGTTGACATATCTTGAGAAGTGAGGATTACAATTCAACTAGAAGTTTGAAACTTACGAAATTCGGGAAAAGTACCAAAATAGTCCTAAACCTTTTATATTGGTACTAATTCAGTCCTAAACTTTTCAATTGGACCAATTTAGTCCTAAACATTTTTATATTGGTACCAATTCAGTCTATCCGGCTAATTTAAACCGGAAATTGTTAATGTGGCCACCGGCGATTTTATGTGGCGCTACGTGGACAAATTTTATATTTTTTTTATATTTATTTCAGATTTTTAAAAAAAAAAATCTTTTTTTCTTTTTCTTTTTTATTAGCCCATGGCCGCGACGTCGCCGGCCGCCGACCATCGCCGACCACAGGCTGGTCGAGGCGAGGGGGCCTGCGCCCTCGCCGACCACTGGTGAGGGCCACCGTGCCCTCATCGGCCATAAGAGAGGGCATCGGCCCCCATCCCAAATCCAAAGGGGGCCGAAACCCTCACCGTTGGCCGACGAGGGCACGGCGACCTCGCCCGGATCTAGGTGAGGGCCGCCGCACCCGTCACCCATAGGCGGCCATGCCCTCGCTCGTGGCGGGCGGGTGCGGCAGCCCTTGCCTAGACATGGGTGAGGGACGATGAGGGTCGCGCGCCCTCGCCCACATCCAGCGAGGGCATGATGCCCTTGCTTGTGGCCGACGAGGTGCGGCGGCCCTCGCCCGCCACGAGAGAGGGCACGGTGGCCCCGCCCGCCACGAGCGAGGGCGCGGCGGCCCCGTCGGCCCTCACCTGCATCCAAGCGAGGGCGCCGCGCCTCGCCTATGGCCGACAAGGGTGCGGTGACCATAGCCTAGATCCAGGCGAGGGCCGCCGCGCCTCGTCGACCAAAGGGCAAGGGTTTCAGCCCTCGCCCGGATCTCGGGCGAGGGCCAACACCCTTGCTTTGTGGCCGAGGGCGCGGGGCCCCTCGCCGGACCAACCTATGGCCGGTGATGGTCGGCCGGCCGGCGACCGGCAACCTCGCGGGTCAAGGGCTAAAGAGAAAAGAAAAAAAAAAAAAAAAAAGGAAAGAAAGAAAAAAATTTAAAAAATCTGAAAAAAAATTATAAGAAATTATAAAACTTGTCCACGTGGCGCCACATAAGACTGTTGGCGGCCACATCAGTAATTTCCGGCTTAAATTAGCCGGATGGACTGAATTGGTACAAATATGAAAATGTTTAGGACTAAATTGGTCAAATTGAAAAGTTTATGACTGAATTGGTATCAATACAAAAGATTTAGGACTGTTTTGGTACTTTTCCCTACGAAATTCTCCGACAATTGTACTTCGGACTTGGTGAAACGTATAAAAATACGTTAGTTCGAGACACGATCTGGATGATCCAGCCATTGATTGGGACGGTAAGAGGGTGTAAGAATTTTGGGATGCACCATTTTGTTATGCTGGTCGTGGTCAGCGCTCTTCGTTAGGAGATGAGAGACGAAATCAACACTTATAAGGATATATTTAGACGCGCGGACCCCTGGAGTGCCAAAAGTTGGCACGAAGGGACACTTAAGTGCCAAAAGTTACGAAAGGTACATTTAAGTGCCAAAATCGGAGCAAAGTGGATCACTTGAGTGCCAATCCGGCCAAAATCCGGCCAAATTGCATACGTGGCATTTTCCGGCGACTTCTTTTACGAGGTGGCAAACATTTAAAAAAAAAAAAAAAAAAAACCACGTGGACAACAAAACGACGTCGTCCATCCACACTGAGTGAGCTGACCTAAACGACTTCGTTTTTCGTTGGTTTAAACAACGACCTGGCCATCGCCGTTTCTCCCCATCCGCATTCACAGTAGATCTCAGTCGTCGCTGCCCTTCTCTCCGTCACCGTTCACGCCTAGAGGTTGTCGTCAGTCGCCGTTGTTGGTTGTCGTCGCCACTCAGCATCGTTGGTCATCGTCCCCACTCACCATCGTCACTCCTCCAGGTTGGGGCCCATCTCCTCCTCCCTTGTGATGAAATTAGGGCTCGATTAGTTTATTAGGGCTCGATTAGTTTATTAGGGCGCTCGATTAGTTTATTAGGGCTCAATTATTTTATTAAGGCTCCGATGGAAATCTTTGTTGAAATGTGCATACTCGTTTGGCTACTCCTTTGTGTGGAGATGCTCGCCTCGGTGGATAATTTCGTAGTCGAGGCTCAAGTGCGACAAAATATTGACTAATGTGGAACTAGGAACTAGTGTGTTTGAGCGAAAAGTTATTGAATCAGGTGGCTGGAATAATGGCTCTCAAGTGCTCGCAAAGAGCACACAACTTTGCTATCAATCTGCTTTTGTTCCTCTCGCTTTTGTTCCTTTGATAATGATCTTTTGGTTATTTTTTAGTCTTCTTTCCGATTGTTGTTGTTTCTAATCAAATAGTTGACAAATATGCAGGGGAACATTGAGGAGTGCAAAATTTGTTGAAGCTTTCTATAAGTTCATTTACCCGCAAGGGACAAATTTGAAACCGTAAGTACCTCCTTTTAAAGTATAGCTCTTTTGACATGTAGTATTAGTCTACTGTACAATAGATAAATTTAGGGCTTAGGCTGTGCTTGTTGTGGGGATCTGTGATTGTTCTGGGGACCTTTGCTTGTTGTGGGGACCTCTGTTTTTGGTTTATATTTTAAGAGAAGGGAAGGCAAGGCAAAGCAAATAATTAAAGTGACGACCTCTTGGCTGTCATGTATGGGCATATTCTCAGTGTGGGGGCCTTTTAATTAAAGTGGCGACCTCTTTTTCGGCTGTCATATAGGGGCATATTGTCAATGTGGGGACCTATTTAATTAAAAGTCCATGAGAGTGAAAGGACTCCCATGTGCGATTGTCTATTGTTTTTTGTGGATGTGGTCCCAAAAATAATTATTCTTTGTCTTGTTCTTGGTGCGTAAATGGCTCCCGACAAGGATTATGTCGCTGTCATAGTTTGCTATGGTGGGGAATTTGTAATTGGAGAGGATGAGTGGGAGTATGAGGGTGGAAATGAGGGCACCATTTTTGTCGACATTAAGAAGGCAGCTTATATAGGATTTGTTAGAGATATAGTAACTTATTTGCCTTGTAAAGTTCAGAAGTTGTTGCATTGTATTCCTGGGAAAGGTTTAATAGATGGTTTGAGAACCTTAGAAAATGATGACGGTTTTAGGGATATTTTATACCATTATCTTCATGATGAAGAGGTAAAGATATATGTTGAGTACAATGAAAGTGAGGATGAAGATGATGATGAAGAAAGCCCCCAAGTAGAACAAGAACAAGAAGGAAATGGTATTCAAGGTAGTACTGACGTTAGG
The DNA here is from genome assembly GCA_014182555.1 of Eucalyptus erythrocorys. Classification (NCBI taxonomy): domain Eukaryota; kingdom Viridiplantae; phylum Streptophyta; class Magnoliopsida; order Myrtales; family Myrtaceae; genus Eucalyptus; species Eucalyptus erythrocorys. The sequence continues at coordinate 32,296,181 of CM024607.1, read as the reverse complement.
GTCAAAGGAAGGCAAGACAGAAATGATGGAGAGAAGAGGAGCGCAGATGTCACAATTACTGGATTAGATTGGGAAGTAGCTGAATCAAGTGATGATGATAATGATGAAGGGTTGCCTGCTGCAAATTTCATAAGTGATAACGACGACGAGGAGCTTGTACGAGTCCAAGAAAAAGCAAAGGGATTTTTGACGATAAATTTGCAGCTTTGCGGGTAGCTGATGAAGTTCCAAACGGGGCCGAAGGCCCCGTAGATGCTATTGCCGCCTGGTGAGGAGGCGATTATGAAGGAAGCCTTGACAATGTTCTTCCCAGGATGAGCTTGAAGAAGATGAAGGAGCTGTGCATAGAAGGAGAAAGAAAAGTAAGTTTCCTTCTTATGATCCATCCATCCCCTCTCCTACCTTGTCGGTAGGTATGAAATTTCAAGATGCAAAACAATTTAGGGAAGCTATATTGAAGTCTTCCATTGCTGCACAGAGGAACATTGACTTTATTATAAACACTAAGGCCTTTGTAAGAGCTAGGTGTTCACAGAAAAATTGTCCATGGAAGATTTATGGCGCATTTGTTAGGAGAAGTGGATCTTTCCAGATTAGAGCGTACCAAGAGGAACATACTTGTTCCATTAATTTTGAAAATAAAAGGGTGACAAGTGCATGGTTGTCCAAGCACTTCTTTGATTTGATTAAGATGATGCCTCAGATGAATAGTACTCAGTTTAGGATGCTGGTGAAGGAGCAGGTTGGCATCAATATAGCAGGAATCAATGCAAAAGAACGAAGCAAAAGGTGATGAAAATACCGATTGATCGTACAACAACGAATATGGACAGGTGTGGGATTATGCTTGGGAGTGTAGGCTGCAGAATCCTTCAAGTAGAGTGTATGTAGAGGTTGTGGAGAGACCACTTCCTGATATTGGGACCAAGTTCGATAAGTTTTATGTTTGCTTCGATGCATGCAAACGAGGATTTTTATCTGGTTGTAGACGGATTATACGATTGGACGGGTGTTTTTTGAAGGGCTTGTGCAAGGGAGAATTGCTAGCTGCAATTGGAAGAGATGCAAACAACCAGATGTTTCCACTGGCTTGGGCTGTTGTGAAGGTAGAGAACAAGGACAACCGGTCCCGGTTCCTAAAAAATTTGATGGCTGATTTGGAGATAACAAATGGTGCGGGGTGGGCGTTCATAAGTGACCAACAAAAGGTACTTTTTGAAAGATTTGGTCAATTATTTGCTTGTTGACATCAACATGTCATTTGCTTACATTTCATTTCTTATTTTGAATTATTGCAGGGATTGGTTCCAGCAATAGCTGAGTTGTTGCCTTATACCGAGCATCAAATGTGTGCGCGGCACATATACGCAAACTAAGCAAAGAACTATAAAGGGGACAAGCTACAGTTCAAATTTTGGCAGCTAGCAAAGAGCACAAATATGGCTGACTTTAAGATGGCCAAAGAAGAACTGCTTCAATTGACAAGGGAAGGTTATGATGCACTATTCCAAACGTAACCGAAGTATTGGTGTAGGGCGTTCTTCAGCGAGGAATTCAAGTGTGATAACATCGATAACAACATCGCGAAGCATTCAATGGGAGGATAATAGATGCCGATGTAAACCAATTATCTCGATGCTTGAAGACATAAGGGTTATGGTCATGACTCGGTTGCATAAACAAAGGGATGAGGCTGCAAACCTTGGACTAGGCAATGTGGTCCTGTGGATTGCTAAGAAATTGGATGAGAATTTGGCTATAAGTAGGTATTGTCATCCCATTTGGAATGGGGATGAAGGATATGAGATAATGAAAGGCTCTGATAAGTATGTTGTCCATTTAGGTACGAGGAAGCGTTCATGTAGAGCATGGCAAGTAAGTGGAATTCCTTGTGCACATGCCATATGTGCCATTCAATTGAAGGGCCACAACACAGAAGACTACCTTGATGATTGGTACAAGAAACCGAGATATCTTGCTTCGTACCAATACATGTTGTAGCCAATTAGAGGTACCAAGTTCTGGGAGCCAACAGATCACGAAGCACCTCAACCTTTGCCACTAAAGAAGAGAATGGGAAGACCAAAGCGAAACCGAAGAATGACGGAGGGAGAGGTCTCAAGTCGCCGTAGGATGAGTAGGACGGGTGTAAAGATGAAGTGCTCTTTTTGCCACATAGCAGGGCACAATACTAAAGGCTGTCAATTAAGGAAGCAGCAGGAACAGTTGAGGCCAGTCGAAGGGCCTACTGAATGGACAGTTGGAGTTGGAGAAGGACAAACAGAAATGCGAAGTGAGTCGTCTGTTCTTCAGTCGACGACAATAAACCCAGTAAGTCATGACAATTATTGTTTATGTTATTTTATAACATGAACAGATATGTACAGCTAATTGACATAATGTTTTTGTCTTTGTCAAGTTAGGAGAATGACACGTGAAGAATTGGTTGAAGCCCCCGCTGTACCTGAAACTGAAGGATCTGTTCAAACAAGGCAAGGTAGACAGCCAGCTCAAGAACTAGCCAAAGCAACTGGAGGGCCAGTTAAGTCAACCGTTCTTCAGTAGAAGCAAAGAAAAAAATACCCGATAACTTAAATAATTTGTGTTTAGTTTTCTTTTACAATGGCTTGATGTTATATTTATGATGTCCTTTGTCTTTTTCTCAGGTTCGAAGAAGGCAAGTCAGAGCTCAGCTGTCAACAGAGGGCCCAACTGAAGGGTCACTACAAGATCCATCACCAAGGTCACGACAAAGGCCACTAGAAGGGTCATCACAAGGGCCACTAGAAGGGCCACCACAAAAGTCAACAGAAGGTGTCATTGAAGCTGAAGGGTTAAATAGAAAAACAACCAAAAGAAAGCCAAATCAAGAGCCACCTACAAGAAGGCCATCTACAAGAGGCCGCCTAGCCGCCGAAGAATGCCAAGAAGAAGCCCCTATCGTAGCTGAACAGCCACAACAAGAGCCCAAGAAATCACATGCAAGAAGAAGGGCTAACCAATCACAAGTATCTGAAACTGACGTTCCCCTTCGAACAAAAGGAGCTCTTGGAAAGAGGCTAAAACAGTATGGTTATGGGCTTTATACAGATGAGCGTTCTGGAACAATTATTCTCAATGTAAGTTTTATAAGCTAGGCTGTATTTAATTTAATTTATGGTGCAAACAAAAGTTAATAATTGAGTTTTCTTTTTCTTTTTGAAGCCTGGGAGAAGTTCGGAGGTTCTTATCTCTCAAGGCCGAACTAAAGAATCAATGGCTGCGCCAACAAAGAAGAAGAAGACATTGGCTGCACCAACAACAAAGAAGAGTAAGAAGAACCCGATTACAAGTCCATCTCGAATCGTTAGGCCTACAACAGGTTGCGAGATCCAGCTCTAGCTCCTTCTCAATCGGTTCAACCTAGGACAATTGCACCTCCACCTCCATCGAATCAATGCATCTCGAGACAGCTTGAAGATGAAATCTCACGTCCGTTAGAAAAAGCACAAGGATTATGAATCAAGTGAAAGGAGCACGGACAGAGGCATTGTGCATATTGATTAATGCAATGGGATGGGATATGGTTTGTAGGGCCGAGGAGTCAATTCATTGTGGATGTTTGTTTTCTTTTAAATAGTTTGTCATCGACTTTGTGAGACTTCATTTCAATATCAATGAAACAATCTTGTTGCTACCTTTGGTGCCTTTTTTGTAATTTGTTTTTACTTTTACTTACTGCTTTCTGCTTTTGGTGGTGGATCTTTGGTTGTGACTTAGGTGCTTGTGTGGCTGGTGGTAGATCTATGGTTGTGACCGGGGTGCTTGTGTGGCTGGTGGTGGCGGTTGGTGAAGCCTGATGGTGGTGGGTCCACTATGTGGATTGGGTTGGGCCCTTTTACTGCAGTTAGTATAAACCCCTTTTGCAACAGACCCATGACCCACCACCAACAGTGGCTGCTAAGATGTAAGTGTGCTCATCTTGCACCAGGTAGTGGTAGTACTGGTGTAAGTTGGTGTAAGGCATTAGGAACTTCTCTGCTGCAAAATACCAGCAGCATAGTGGTGGCTCAAGTGGATGCCTGTGATGCTTGATGTGGCTGGTGGTGGTGGTTGGAGGTCGATGGTGGCCAGTGGTGGGCAGTCGTGGTGGCTGATAGCAGCTGATCAGCTGGTGTAGTTTATAGTTTAGTAAACAAACAAAATTGACACTTAACTGATCACATTCTAAAAAACCTGACACTTAAGTGTTCACTCTTAATCACAAATGGCACTTAAGTGATCACTTTTGATACTAACTTGACACTTAAATGACTTTTTTTTTATAGCGACTAGCACTTAAGTGATCACTATGTACAACTTATAGCACTCGAGTAATCACTCATGTCATTCTATATAAATGGGTGATTTGCAGCAAACCGTAGAAGCCGCTGCTTTATATATACGAATGTTGAACATATGCCAACTCCATTCAATTCATTGATACTGGTTTACATTCAGTTGAAGGAAAGAAGTCACCACAACACATCCACCCAATATACATTCCATCATCACCGATTTATATTCGAGAATAAGCGAAAATATAGCACAAACAGCATCCCATTCATTCAAACAGCATCTCATTCATTCATTCATTCCCTTTCCTTGACCTCATTTACAACTATGGCAGTCGGAGAAACTTCTTCTCATCTTCCAATACTTTACATTTCATCACAAAGTAGGATAGAGAAAAAAACAGCAACACAATAAACGCTCGGTAACACTTCCGTTCAATATTCATCTTTGAAACTTCATTCTTCAAATGGTTAGCAGAAGATGCTTGAGCTTGCATTGAGTCAACCTCGTCCAAGTCGTCCACAGGTGTAGATGGAGGTTGATGACATCTATCAAATAGATCCAATATCACCTCTGTGGCTCGGTGAGAGAATTTCGCATCAACCCATTAGAAATATTTGCACTTTGACCCTTCTCTGTATCGGGCACATCCATAGAATCTTCTCCCAGGATTCCTTCGAGTCCACGATGTTCTTCTTGGACTTGGTAACCCACAAAAACAAAAACGCTCGCCTTCTCCTTCGCTTCGGCGAGAGAAATTTGAGCTACCGCTGAAAGTCCCTGCTCTCCATCCCCAATATCCGACCGTAGAATTTGGGGCAAATCGAGTAAGGGTTCGGGATTAGGGCTCCCAACGCTTCAATGGCAATTTGCCCGATTTAGGTTTTCGATTTGGGGCAATGGGGGAGACGATGTCGTTTTGCTGATTTAAGGGCTCTATTTCGGCCAACCCGAGGAGACGACGTCGTTCGGGTTCATTAGAGCGACTCAAAGCACTCCGGCGAGCCACCTCGACGAGAAATAATCATATTTTATTGCCACGTATGATTTCCGGCTACCTTCGCCGGAGGTGGCACTCAGGTGTCCCACTTTTCTTACAAAGTGGCACTTAAGTGTCACTTTCGTAACTTTTGGCACTTATGTGTCCCTTCGTGCCAACTTTTGGCACTTGAAGCGTTCTTCTGCCGATATATTTACCATGCAATTAGGGCTTGTAAGCAAGCGGATACTGGAAGCAACATTACCATAGGGCGCAGGATTGAAACTGAGTCAAGTTATTTCGACTTCACGAGGATAAAAATCATCTGATTTCTGGTCAAGCTCCAGCTTGAGTTACTCAAACTACCCTGTCGCGTCAAGTTTGAGCTCGCCAATTTCTAGTTCCATAGGCTCACAAGTGTAATTGAGCTTTCCTATTTATAAATAATACCCACAATATTTGAACTTTTTTAAGTTTGAATTCAAACTCGAGCTCAAGTTCCTTCACAAATTAATTGTTGTTGAGTCTAATCAAATACCTTGATTTACTAATAGAGTTGCGCTTGAGCTGAAATTTTAATACCTGATCAATTTTTAGTTGAGTTTCTAACCTTTTCACTCAAATTAGATTCGATGATGACTTTCACCGAATTTCGTTCTTTGATTTTGTTAGACGAGACGGGTTTTTGTGGTGGTTCTGGATAGGAAGTAAACAAAAGAATCAGTTAGTTTACTTCAAACAAAGTCAAATGTACACAAATTTTGCCAAAATTTAATTGATGACAATCCTAAGAACATAACTTACAAATTTTGCTGGAATTTAATTGTTGACACCTAAATTTTTGGGGTTAATTTTTTGCTAAATAAAAAATGAAAAAATAAAAAAATCACATGGCATATAGTTTAGGAAAATTTTATTTTTTGTTAAGATTTTTCATAGATTTAGGTAATATACAATGGGAAATGCGGTTTTGCGCAAAAAGGGAAATTTTGGATAGAACATGCGAAAATATTTCGATGATATATTCAGAGGTATCGTGCGCAAGTAGAATTGGAAATGAAATATACCCCAAGTAGAATTGGAAATGAAATATACCCCAAGTAGAATTGGAAATGAAATATACCCCCAAGATTCAATTTTTTGGCATATAAAAGGGGCTGTGTACGGTAGTTGCAAAGGGGGGTTCCTTTCCGTCGAAAAAGAGCGCAATTAAAAAAGAGAGAGAAAGCTTCGGTTAAGGGGTCTTTGCCGAGTGGGGGGCTGGTCTTTCAAAAGAAAACACAAAAGAAAAAGTCAAAAAAATAAGAGTAGAGAGACATGAGAAGTGATGTGAGGGAGAGAGAAAAACCAAAAAAAATAATAAAGAAAAAGTGTGCACTGTTCATCTTCTTCGTGGGTTTCTTCTCCGCGAACCCACGCTGCTTCGTTGCTGCCCACGTCGCCGCGCTCTTGCGCCGTCTGCTGCTGGCTTCGATCCACGAGCAATCCCGCGACACCGCGAAGACCCGTCACGACCCTGCTGCAGCCGCAACTTGGAGCGCCTCCGCCCGACGCCGCCGGACGCCGAAGTACCGCACCGCACCCAAATCTCCGTCCTGCGACGCCATCTCCCCCCGAAGCCGCGACCCAGCGCCGATCCACGTTGCCACGCTCGTCCCGCTGCTACCGCCGCTCCCTCGATCTCGCCGGAGCTCCTCACCGCTCGAGCCGATCCCGCGACGCCGCCCTAGTCGCCCCGCGCCCCGACGCCCTCGGCCCGTGACGCCCAGCCTCACCGTCGCCGCCCCGGGGCCCTCGCCGTGACGCCCCGCCTCCCGACGTGCTACGCCACCAGCCTCGCGCACCCCGTCGTCGATCCCCCGCCGAGACTAGCCGCACGAGCAGGCCCACTTTTGGGAAAAGAAAAGAAAAACAAAAAACAAAAAAAAACAAAAAAAAAGAAGAAAAATCCTTTTTAGGTAGTCTTTTTTTATTTGCCTTTATTTTGTTATGTTTCTTATTCTATTGCTTTATCTTATTTGTTCTCTTGTAGTTTGATTATCCTTTTATGTGAAATTGAAATTCCATGTTATAAATTTGCCATGAAATTAGTAATTGTCGATCCGATTTTCGCGCCCGAAATCGACTTGCAATTACTTAAAAGGTTGCCAATCCGATCTCCCGCCCGAGATCCGATTTGTGATTTTTCGTGAAATTGGCCAACCCGATCTCATGCACGAGATACGGCTCGTCAATTTGGGAGATCAATTTTGCTCTATTTGCTAGGGTTGTTTGAATTAATTTTATTTTTAAAAAATCAAAAATCAAAAATGTAGTTTTAGGGTTTGCATGCTTAGGATAGAAATTTCATTTTTTTAAATAATAAAAAATCAAAAAAATCAAAAATCAAATTAACTGGTTTAGGTTGCATGTTTAGTTATTAGGAATTGTTAATTTCAAAATAAATAAAAAAGGAAACAAAATAAATAAAAAAAACTCAAAAAAAAAATGTTGAATTAGGATTAGGTTTTTTTATATTTTTATTGTCTTGCATGTTTAGAATAGGAAATTTATTTATTTCGAATTTCTTAAATAAAAATACCAAAAACATAAATTCAGGATGCTAGACTTTCATTTTTAAATTTTAAATTGCATGTTTAATTATGTGGCAATTTTAATTTCGAATTTCATAAAAGAAAAGAAAAAAATTAGAATTAGGGCATTCTTTGCACGTCATTGCATATGCATATTAGGGTAGATTGCATGCTTATTAAGAAAAAATAAAAATCACATGCGCGTCATTTGATGATTGTTGCTATATTAATTTAATTAGAAATTGCATGACATTAAAATTAGGTCATTTAGTTATATTGCATTGCATATCACATGATTCTCATTAAATAAAGTGAAAACAAAAAAGAAATTGCGTGTTAATTAGAAATCATATCTAGGGTTGATGATGTGAATTCTGATCTAACAACGCAGATGCTTTCGTTGCTACGAGGTAAGTCCCGTAATTTTATTTATTGCTTTATTGGGTGTTAAATTGGTGGTTTGCGCACCCGCATGATCACCTCACATGTTAGGGAGATAATTAAAATCAATTCAAGCTGTCTGCCAAACATTTTTTCATAAATAAAAAGAAAAGGTACCAAAAGGGCGTTAGATAAATCTATCGTAACCAAGTCCTCGTATCTAGAATCTCTGATTCGCATGAGTAAAGTAAATCTCCCATTACTTTATTTGGGTTTCTAATCAACCCACCAAAAAACTGATTAGTGGCGACTCCTAAATAAAAATCATTTGCATGTTAAGAACTCAAACCTAAGTCGCGAATTGGTATGGGCTTGGGAGAGCCCGAGTTAAGTCTAGGCTTAACAATCCATTAGCCAAACCCTAGATGGTTCACACCCGAAAATTTGGTCATGACATCTTGGCGACTCCACTGGGGACTTGAGTTAAAACTCTTAGTGGACTTAGGCCAATTTTTCTTTTCTTTTGAAAAATGTTTTTGTTTGGCAGCGAGGATCCAGTACGTCCCTAACATTTAAGGTGTTAAATGTTTTTGCAGATTGGGAGATATAAGGGGAGTAGTCTTTGCTAACCCTTGCCTTGCAGGTTGGAGTTGGGAATGAATGTTTTAAATTCAAGTTATTGAAGTGTTGTGTGATTTAAATTGTTGTGCATGCTTTGCATTTAGCACTACACTATTGCACACATAACCTGCCGCCGAACTTGGGCCGCATAGGATCATCTAGGATGGTATTGAGATGGATACCACTCCGACCGCAAGCTCGTGGTACGAGTCGTCCATCTCAATCCCGAAATTTCATTCATGGTGTCAAGAGTACCCACCTCGGTCCGCATGCCCGCGACTCCGGGTCGGCTCTTTGACCAAGCCGGAGTCATGAGGACCCGACATAGTCCACGCGCCCGTGGCTAGTCCGATCATCCTTGTGGCTCCACTTTGTTAAGCCTTCTAGAGTAGAAATCGAACCACTTATCATGCGCATATCTATGTGATTGCCATTGGTTTTTCTTGGTGAAGTAAGTCTTTTATCCCTATACCTTACAATTTATTTTTTTCGTGCTTTTGGTTGGTCCATGACAATTTAGGATAGTCATTTGATCTAATTCCTTTGTCAATCAAAAATGAAATGAGAAAATTGCCATACAATGAATCATTTTGGAAAATAAAAAACTTTGGAAAATTTGTTTTCAATTCATGCATAGGAAATTTGATCTTGCTAGGGTGTTCATTTTTCTAGCTCTCTTTAGGAAATCCACTTCCTGTAAAAACTTTTCATGAATAAGAAAATGAAAAAAATGGAAAAATTGATTAGATCATTGTCATGGATTGGCTCATTATGTGCACACCTCATGCTTATATGTTCCCGTTCATTTCCATTAGGTGGTTATGGAGCGATCTCGCTCACCCATCCGTTCACGATCAAGAGCTAAAATGACGGATCAAAAAGAGTTAATCTCGTCGAGCAAAAGTGCTGCGATTTATCTCCAATGATAAATTGCGACTCCAAGAAGAGAGTCAAGAAGACTTTTTGAACCGTCTCATTTTCCTAAGATAGCTGAATTTGATGGCACCATGAAAGGACTAGTCCAAAGGGAAAAATATCTGACCTAGAGGGTTCACATCATAAGACTAAGGAGGGTGAAGAATTCAAGCACACAATTTATGGTCTTAAGTAGATCACTTCCTCATTTAATTAGGGGCATGTTCAGTTGCACCTTCCCCTGTGTAGGAATTTCTATTGCTTTTAGATATTGGTTTTAATCTCTTCTGTTTGCTTCAATGCATGAACATCATATTCCAATAAATGTAATTCGATTGATGGATATCAATAAAATTACAAGTTTTGTTTTGAGGACATGATGAGGTATACCAAACCAGCCCCGTGATGATATCCAACAATGAAAAGAAAACATCATCCATGGAGAAATTCTGAGGACTGGGCTTCTTCATGCTTCCTCATCCGAAAAATTGTTCTTGAAACCATCTCAAAAAGCATGCATTAGGTTACCCTTGCCTGTTTTTCTAACTCATTTACTTCATGTCTTAGAGCATAATAGAGAGGCGTTTGAAAATAGCGCGTCAATTTCCAATGATAGTGGACCCGTTGATTTGGGAACATACATCCGAGGAAAAATAGACGTGGGGGCAAAAGACCATTTCCTAGCTGATCTTGATGACATTTTCCAAGAGTGAAGAAGACTTCAAACATTACTTATCTTCTTATTTGTCTCGAGCAATTTCCTTGCACATCAATAGGAAACTGAGGACAAGTCTGAAGATCATCTAGATTCCAAAGTATGACGAATTGGGGCACTACAAATTCTAGTAGTGACATTGTTGACACCTAAATTTTTACGGTCCATTTAGTTATTTATTGCATTAAAAATCATGGGCTAATTTTATCCCTAAAAAAATTTTAATTGCATAGCATAGAGTATTAGGTGCATTTAGTTTTTAATTTGCATTTATGTTGGGCCGGTGGTGGAAGGTTCGAATTTATAGCTTTAGTTCGACAGGCCGGGCTAAGCCCACGAAAAGATAAAATTAACCCAAGCCCGTCGTTATTTTGTGAAAAATTAAGATTTGATGCGATATTGTGATGATTTTTGAAAATTAAGGAAATCGCATTATAATCTTATCTGTATCAATAGATGGTGAAATTGGGGGAGAATATTCATGAGATAAGGATTTTTGTGATCAAGAGGTTATAAGCAATATTCGTGAGATGAAAATATTAACAGAAAAGATCACGTTTTGTTTCGTCTATAAAAGGATGCGTACGGTTTCGAGCAAGGGGGCTGGGGGATTGGTGAAAAAAAATCCACAAAGGGGAAGAAGGGTTTGTGCTTTAGGGGACTTCTCTGGAGTTTTTTAGAAAATTCACAAAGGGGAGGGGCCACACATTGAATATATGGCCATAATTGAGAGCATAGAGAAGAAATCGTGAGTGGATCGGCCATGATCCACAATCGAGAAAGGGCTCGTTAAGAGAAAAATCGTGCGAGAGAGGAGAAATCGTGAGGGGTTTTTCTCTGTTGAATTTTCGTGGGTTTGTTTTGGTGTTTAGAAGTCAACAAAGGGGGAGTCTTCTCTTGGCGATCACTTGGCAGAGGGGGCCGCACAATTGAGTATAACGACAAAATTGAGAAAACACGCGTGAGACTCCATCGACGTCAGGGATCTCCACGCGCGCTTGCAGCTCTTTCTCAGTGATGGTATCGTGTCCGCGAAGGGCGCCCAACGTCAACCAGTCTGCAGTTCCCACTGCTCTGCCACGCCAGGTGCTTCGTTGTCGTCCCACCGCAACCCAGCTTCCGCCAGCAGTCCAGGTGTGCTTCAAGGCAGCTTGAACAGCGTCGCCAGCATCCATCCATTAGTGCAAATGCGTCTGCAGGTTCCTCAGCCCTGAATCGCGCCCAGCTTAGCCCAGCCCAACATTGGTGAACTCGTTGGTCTTGCTGCATCGACGTTACCACGCACTGTTCAACTCGACGCCACCGGTGAGCCCAGATCCAGGTCACCTCAAGCCGTGACTCCCCTGCCGTCGCGACCCACCCCGACGCGCTGCCGAGCCAACCACGCGCGTGCCAGTCCTCGATCCGCGACGCCCCCTGCCGCTCCCGACGTGCTGCCGAGCCGTCCCCGAGACGCCCCCCGTCGCCGATCTGCCACCCACGACCCTGCACGCCGGTTGCCGCCTTTCGCCGGAGCTCTGACCGACGGCAATCCCCTGCCCGGCACCGACGAATTTGCTGCCCCTTATTTCCCTTAGGTTGTTCGTTTTTCTTTTATTTTTCTTATTTTATGTTATTTTAATTTATTTTTAGTTAGTTTTGCTATTATTTTTTAATTTTGAATTTGTGAGGTGACTTTTAGGTTATGGATATTGTAGGCATTATCGTTAAGAGTTTTTCCCAAAATTATTGTAATTACTAATTTGATCCGTAAGATGTCGATCATTTTTTTAATTATGTTAATTTTGAGGTTGTTGATAGTATTTTAATTGCAATCAATATAATTATTAATTTGATCCGTATGACTTCGGATCAGATTTTTAATTATTTTGAATATCTTTGTCGTGATAATTAGGGTTAGAATAATCGCTAATTTGATCTGTGAGATAACAGGTTATTTTTTCGATTATTTTAATCTTTTATTTGCTGAATATCCTGATTGTTTAGATTTAATGTTTAGTTGATAATTGTTTGTTTTGGAAAATCACTAAGAAAATCCAAAAAAATATCTAAATTAGGATTCAGTTTATTTTGGAATTTTTTTTTTGTTATCTTGCATATCTAGAATAGGGATTTTATTCAGGTTGTTAGTTTTTTTTATTTGAGTTGCATGTTTAATCACATATTAGTTTTAATTCGAATTTCATAAAGAAAAACACAAAAAAGCATTGTGCATATAAGGTTAGAATTGCATGTCCCATTCTAAACTTAGGTCATCTTTTAGATAAATTGCATTTTAGATCAAGATAATATTTAGTTTAAGTTAGGATTTAATATGACTTAATCCTTAACTTAAATTAGATAGAATCTTAATCTAGCTAGATCATTTTTGCATTTTTCCTTAAATTTCGAATTTTTCATGAATAAAAAATGAAATATAAAATTTGTCTCTGCATAAATTAGACTCAACTGTTAGAATAGATTGTATTTTAAAAATAGAGATATCAAATGCATATCATTTAGTTGTTATTAAGTTCATTGAATTAGAAATTGCCTGTCATTAGAATTAGGCCATTTTTGTTAATTTAAATTGCATATTTAATCATTGCATGTTCATTAAAAAATGATTAGTTTTTTTATCATTCATATAGTTTAAGACATTTTTTATCATTCATATAGATTGTATTTTAAGATTAGATGCACTGCATGATTTTCATTAAATAAGGTGAACCCAAAAATTGAGTGATTGCTTGTTAATTAGAAATCAAATCTAGGATTGCTGATGTGAATTCTAATTTAACAATGCAGATAATTTCATTACACTATGAGATAGGTGTTTCATTTTTTTTTTATTTGCTTTCTTGAGTGTTAAATTGATGGTTTGTGCACCCGCCTGATCACCTCACATATTAGGAAAGTGAATTAAAATCAATTCAAGCTATCTGCAAAACATTTTTTTCAAAATTAAAGAGAAAGATACCGAAAGGGCGTTAGAGAAATTTAACGTAACCAAGTCCCCGTACCCTTAGTCTCTGGTTCATAGGAGTAAAATAATTCTCCATTTATTTTACTTAGGTGTCTAATCGACCTACCACAAACCGATTAGTGGTGACTCCTTTTTGCATGCTAGATATTTGAAATTAAGTCGCGAATTGGTATGGGCTTGGGAGAGCCCGAGCTGAGTCTAGGCTTAGTAATCCATTAACCCAATTTTAGGTGGTTCACCCGAAAATTAGGTCGCGACAGACATGACTGAGACAAAGTCTCGATCCGAGCCAAAATGGTCATGCAATTTGAATTTACTTTGATGATGCATAATATCCTATTCATGCACGTTGTTCTGTGCAGGGGCAAAAGCCAGATTTCATTGAATCAAAGATCGAATTTTTCATCCTTGATTGATCAATTAGTGCGTGTGTTCCCTTTCGACATGAGCAATCCAAAAACACCCACTACTAAGATGATGCCTTTGTGGGACAATACTTTGAATGAATGGCCAAAATTGTGCTTATGAAAACATTTTTGAGTATGATAAATTGTTTCTCATAGAAGTTTCTCATGCTTAAATTGTCGGACTCTTCTCAAAGGAGAATTTTGATAGTGATTTTGCCTATTTAATTCACCAATTTCATGTGGAGATTTGTCAAAATAGACAATTTTGTGGAATGACATCAATGCTTAAGAATGCTGAATGAGACGTGTCAGGATGATGAAAGGCAAGCCCTATCATATACACAGTCCCTTACTTATACACTTGTGAGATGAGTGTAGGAAGTTCCATATCTGCAAGGCAAAGAGTTCTCTCGCAAAAGGTACGATAACCGAAATGATGAGGGGCAATTCATTTCTCTATCCCAAACACAAAGACAATCCATTGTTTAACCCCTTTGAGCCTTATACACTGATGGAATTCTTTTCAAATTATCCCTGTCAAGAACCACCCCACATCGGGGCAAGTTGGAGGTAAGACAACATCATGAGGTGAGGAAAATGAAAAGAATTTTTCTTGCTCTCACTTGCATCAATTTTCAAGTCGTGCTATTACATTGAATTCATGTGGTAATTTAAGTGCCCTAGGATAACGAAGAGCATTTCTTTCTCTATCCTATACACTTATATAATTTGCATAACCCACTTGAGCCTGCAATTTCGTTTCTATAAACCCAGTTGGTGACCATCCCCCACACTAGGGCAAGGCAAACGGCAGAGTTCGAACGTCATTCAAATTGTGATTGCTTGACGCATGCATTATGCGCAAGAATTGAAATAGAACTAAGGGGCATGAAAAAGCAGTGTGCCTGGTAAAAGTAAGGCCAATGCCCATGAAAAAAGAAGTGAAGAAAAAATGAATGAGAACTAGGGGCATGAAAAAGCAGTGTGCCTGGTAAAAGCAAGGCCAATGCCCATTAAAAAAAAAAAAAAAAAAAAAAGAGAGAGTCGAGATAAGTTTGTATCTCAAATGGAACAATACTCAAAGAACTCAAATGATGAGTTTTTACAATCAATGGGGCACTTCATGAGGACAATCCCTGATGGTGAAAAAAATGGTGGCAATGCCAAGATGATCATCAACTCTCACCCTTTACACACATTTTGAGCCTAATGATCCTTTCATTTCTTGACCCATGAACCTTGGCCTACGTTACGTCCCTTACAAAGTCTCTTTTGATTAGGGCACTTGAATTAACGTAGGTGTTCATATGTTTATAAGCATTGCTCGAAGAAGTGCGAGCAAGATTATTTCTTTCTCATTTTGTAGGGTTCTTGACTTGTAAACCCAGAGATGAATACAAAATTGTTCTTTCAATAGCCTTGACTCGAAGAGCCCCTTTGTTAAGCCGTTGACCAAGCCCTCATTACGGTCCCTATTAAAGACCTCTCAGATTGGTAAGGTCGTACCACTTGCGAGAATACTCAGACCCTTGTTGATATGATGATGGTGAGATGGAGTGATTCTCATAAAATAGCCCTTCTAAATGAGAGTGAATGAAAGTCCTTTCTAACTGAAAGACTTTCATTTAGCATTCTTAAAGAATCAATGAACATTGTCTTGAGCAACAATTCTCTCCTGTGGAAATTTGGATGATGCAAATATGGTAAAGTCATTATGCAGAAACCTTGATTGAATTGAAGGAAAACCACTAAACTTTGAAATGTGCATTCTAGAGTAGCTCAAATTGTCTACCTCCTTGATGAATGCATATTAGTTTTTGCTCTAATCATGTCTAACAAGTCTAGGAGCTCCTGACATTCAGGTTCTTTTCAGAATGCTTCATCACTCAAGGTGCATCCTTGATGTTCCCAAACTTTATTTTCTGCCGGGAGGTGAGAGACCTTCACATGATATCTAAATTCCAGAAGACATATTCCCAAGAATCAGATATATCACCAGGTAAGTATATCTCTACCCATACTCAAAATACTTGTCATTGCGCAGGTATTCTCTCTCAAGTGCATCGACACTTGACTCGGTCAAGCTATCATTTATATTGACCTGGCGTGCTTTCGTAGCCCAGTGTCCCATTTCATTGACTCGGCGTGCTTTCGTAGCCCGGTGTCCAGTTCTTGACTCAGCGTGCTTCTGTAGCCCGATGTCCCTTTTCATTGACCCGACGTGCTTCCGTAGCCCGGTGTCCTTTATGTTGACCTGGCGTGCTTTCATAGCCCAGTGTCCCATTTCATTGACCCGGCATGCTTTCGTAGCTCGGTGTCCAGGTCTTGACTCGGCGTGCTTCCGTAGCCCGATGTCCCTTTAAATTAATCTGGCGTGCTTTCGTAGCCCAGGTTCCCTTTTATTGAATCGGCGTGCTTCTGTAGCCCGGTTTTCTTTATCGACTTGGCGTGCTTTCGTAGCCCAAAGTCCTTTACAATGACGCTCAATTGAGTTGTCCCTAAAGATTTTTCTCCAAGATTCAATCTGATTAAGGCGACCGAAGAATGGTTCAGGTCCTGGCCGGATGATTTCGATTGTAAGACTGGGCGACCGAAGAATGGTTCGGGTCCTAGCCAAGCAAAACCTCAGTCTAGGTGACCGTAGAATAGAACGGGTCCTTAACAACACTTATTGCTTTGACAGTTGACCGTAACATAGAACGGATCCTGAGAAAGCAATTCCCTTCCACCATACTGGGCGACCATAGAGTGGTACGGGTCCCAGGAAAGCGGAATCTTCACAAAGTCATGTTACTGTTCTAGGTGACCGTAGAATGGTACGGGTCCTGGACATGTAACACCAACTATCTTCATTAAAGGCAAGATCATTTGACATCTCAGTCTGGATCTAGATATCTTGATTTAAACATTTCATCTTTCTCGTTATACCTTAGTCTGGATCTAGGTATTTCGAGTCTAAAACTCTTGACATCTCAATCAGGATCCGGGTGTCTTGATTTAAGTTTTTCATCTTTTTCGTTATACCTTAGTCTGGATCTAGGTATTTCGAGTCCAAAACTCTTGACATCTCAGTCAGGATCTGGGTGTTTTGATTTAAGTTTTTCATTTTTCTCGTTATACCTTAGTTTGGATCTAGGTATTTCGAGTCTAAAACTCTTGACATCTCAGTCAGGATCTGGATGTCTTGATTCAAGCATTTCACTCTGGATGTGAATGTTTTTAATCTTTCTCGTTATACCTTAGTCAGGATCTAGGTGTTTCGAACCCAAAAACTCTTGACATCTCAGTCTGGACCTGGATGTCTTGATTTGAACATTTCACTTTGGATGTGAATGTTCAATTTATTACCTGTTAGGCTTTTTAAGGAACCTGAGTGAGAATTGGGTACTTGTGAAGCAAATGGATATTTATCATGTACCTCAAGATGCTCTACAACACTGATTGGTGAGCAATTATAGGTACGTTATTTCCTTTCGCATCATACATTTGCATTAGCATTTCCATGCATCATGAAAGTTACATTCGTATAAATTGCATTAAAAAATGGAATTCATTTTCCAACAAAAAAATCATTCGTTGCATAAGCATGACCAAAATTTAGGTCTCAATTTGTCTTTGAAGGTAACCTCTGCGAGCTCACCTTCAAAGAGGGGCAGCTGTTAACACCTAAATTTTTGGGGTTAATTTTTTGCTAAATAAAAATAAAAAAATAAAAAAATCGCATGGCATATAGTTTAGGAAAGTTGTATTTTTTGTTAAGATTTTTCATAGATTTAGGTAATATACAATGGGAAATGCGGTTTTGCGCAAAAAGGAAATTTTGGATAGAACATGCGAAAATATTTCGATGATCTATTCAGAGGTATCGTGCGCAAGTAGAATTGGAAATGAAATATACCCCAAGTAGAATTGGAAATGAAATATACCCCCAAGATTCAATTTTTTGGCATATAAAAGGGGCTGTGTACGGTAGTTGCAAAGGGGGGTTCTTTTCCGTCGAAAAAGAGCGCAATTAAAAAAGAGAGAGAAAGCTTCGGTTAAGGGGTCTTTGCCGAGTGGGGGGCTGGTCTTTCAAAAGAAAACACAAAAGAAAAAGTCAAAAAAATAAGAGTAGAGAGACGTGAGAAGTGACGTGAGGGAGAGAGAAAAACCAAAAATAATAATAAAGAAAAAGTGTGCACTGTTCATCTTCTTCGTGGGTTTCTTCTCCGCGAACCCACGCTGCTTCGTTGCTGCCCACGTCGCCGCGCTCTTGCGCCGTCTGCTGCTGGCTTCGATCCACGAGCAATCCCGCAACGCCGCGAAGACCCGTCACGACCCTACTGCAGCCACAACTTGGAGCGCCTCCGCCCAACGCCGCCGGACGCCGAAGTACTGCGCCGCGCCCAGATCTCCGTCTTGCGACGCCATCTCCCCCCGAAGCCGCGACCCAGCACCGATCCACGTTGCCACTGCTCGTCCCGCTGCTACCGCCGCTCCCTCTGATCTCGCCGGAGCTCCTCACCGATCGAGCCGATCCCGCGACGCCGCCCTAGCCGCCCCTGCTGCCCCGACGCCCTCGGCCCGTGACGCCCCAGCCTCACCGTCGCCGCCCCGGGGCCCTCGCTGTGACGCCCCTGCCTCCCGACGCGCTACGCCACTAGCCTCGCGCACCCCCTGTTGTCGATCCCCCACCGGAGACCAGCCGCACGAGCAGGCCCACTTTTGGGATAAGAAAAGAAAAAACAAAAAAAAACAAAAAAAGAAGAAAAATCCTTTTTAGGTAGTCTTTTTTTATTTGCCTTTATTTTATTATGTTTCTTATTCTATTGCTTTATCTTATTTGTTCTCTTGTAGTTTGATTATCCTTTTATGTAAAATTGAAATTCCATGTTATAAATTTGCCATGAAATTAGTAATTGTCAGTCCGATTTTCGCGCTCGAGATCCGACTCGCAATTACTTAAAAAGGTTGCCAATCCGATCTCCCGCCTGAGATCCCATTTGTGATTTTTCGTGAAATTGGCCAACCCGATCTCATGCGCGAGATACGGCTCGTCAATTTGGGAGATCAATTTTGCTCGATTTGCTAGGGTTGTTTGAATTAATTTTTTTAAAAAAATCAAAAATCAAAAATGTAGTTTTAGGGTTTGCATGCTTAGGATAGAAATTTCATTTTTTTTAAATAATAGAAAATCAAAAAAATCAAAAATCAAATTAACTGGTTTAGGTTGCATGTTTAGTTATTAGGAATTGTTAATTTCAAAATAAAAAGAAAAGGAAACAAAATAAAAAAAAAAAAAAAAAACTCAAAAAAAAAATGTTGAATTAGGATTAGGTTTTTTTATATTTTTATTGTCTTGCATGTTTAGAATAGGAAATTCATTTATTTCGAATTTCTTAAATAAAAAATACCAAAAACATAAATTCAGGATGCTAGACTTTCATTTTTAAATTTTAAATTGCATGTTTAATTATGTGGCAATTTTAATTTCGAATTTCATAAAAGAAAAAGAAAAAAATTAGAATTAGGGCATTCTTTGCACGTCATTGCATATGCATATTAGGGTAGATTGCATGCTTATTAAGAAAAAATAAAAATCACATGCGCGTCATTTGATGATTGTTGCTATATTAATTTAATTAGAAATTGCATGACATTAAAATTAGGTCATTTAGTTATATTGCATTGCATATCACATGATTCTCATTAAATAAAGTGAAAACAAAAAAGAAATTGCGTGTTAATTAGAAATCATATCTAGGGTTGATGATGTGAATTCTGATCTAACAACGCAGATATTTTCGTTACTACGAGGTAAGTCCCGTAATTTTATTTATTGCTTTATTGGGTGTTAAATTGGTGGTTTGTGCACCCGCATGATCACCTCACATGTTAGGGAGATAATTAAAATCAATTCAAGCTGCCTGCCAAACATTTTTTCAAAAATAAAAAGAAAAGATACCGAAAGGGCGTTAGATAAATCTAGCGTAACTAATTCCCCGTATCTAGAATCTCTGATTCGCATGAGTAAAGTAAATCTTCCATTACTTTACTTGGGTTTCTAATCGACCCACCAAAAAATTGATTAGTGGCGACTCCTAAATAAAAATCATTTGCATGTTAAGAACTCGAACCTAAGTCGCGAATTGGTATGGGCTTGGGAGAGCCCGAGTTAAGTCTAGGCTTAACAATCCATTAGCCAAACCCTAGGTGGTTCACACCCGAAAATTTGGTCGCGACATTAATCAACGACAAAACAAAACAAAAAACTTGAAAATGCAATGCTAGAATTTAATCGACAACGACGCACCCATGATTTACAGCAAAGATATATGTCGAAATTTAATCGACGACGTGAATTTGGTAATTACAACTAAGAAACACACCAAAATTTAACCTACTAAGCGAGTCTAAAAACTATGATCATTGTATAGGAATGTAAAGATAATTGAAAGATGACATATTTATTTGTTTGTGTTTTGGGAGGGGGAGGGGGTGATCTCCAATAGTTGAGCACTAGTATTTATGGTGCTTCTAACATAACTACTCAAAAGCAGTTTCCTTGTGGTTTGGCCATGCCTCCATATCTGCAAGAATCTCGATCCTATTTTCCCACAATGCCACGATATTGTGTTCAGGTGGTTTCTCCTTTAAAATCGCACCTCATTCCTTCACTCTTGCTTTTAACTTAATCTTTTTTCCACGATCTGTTGGACTTTGACTTTGTCTCTTCCAGGAATGATTTCAAATTGGAATATCATAACTTTTTTTTTGGCACTTCTCAGATATCCCTTCCCTGTTCGTAGTCTCAATCGGTGATTCTCTTTAATTGGCATCTTAGCCAACCAACTCTACCATGACATCCGTCATCGTCAATTATACGCTGTCTTATACCGACAATTGATTAATGGTCATTGATGGATGTCAATATCGGTAACATTTCTCATCTGCGAAGAAACTATTTAACTTTTTCATTCATTTTGATAGTAGAGATTTCAAAGTTATTGGGCCAAAAAGCCTAAAATCGTTATTGAAGAGAGTCGTCACGATGATAATCTGTGTTGAGAAAAGAAAAAGTTGTCAGAGTGAATAGTGCACATATCAAAGGAACGTGTATTATAGTTTTGCAATTCCATGTCCACATGACATGCGCGAAATCCACATATTCTCCTTCAAATATTAGCTTATTAAATTGGTGTCCACGCACAGTTTTTTCAAATTAATTAATGCAAGAATGACAATGGACATTTTAAATTATTCTAGATATTAAGTGGACCAACTAAAAATTATTGAAAGGCATTGCACATTAGTAAGCTATGATTTAATTGAATAAATTAAAAATTTAAGTATGGTGCTACATATTGATAAAAGTTCACGAACTACTAGTATCAACTGACAGAAGGTGTTGAGATGAAATTTAAGTGCGGAGAAGTCTGATTATGCAAATCAATTGAATATGTAATCTAATTACGTGTTGGTGTTGGTCAAGTACGTGAAAAGGCAGAGAGTTTTATTTTGCAAACGAGTATCCGTATTTGACCGAGAGATGCTTGGGCCCTTCAAGTTTTTGGTATAAATATAGATGGGTTGTTTTCTGTCTTATGTGCCTTTATATACTAGCACGTGTAATATACGCTATTTTAATACCGAGTGGCCCGTTAACGTTTATCTGAGGTCTTACGTGGTTTTGATGGTAAGTGCACGAATTCGTGATTGAAAGAGAAGGACCTAAATGACGTCGTTTGGAAATTGCGTAAGCGGCCCAGGTATTTTACGAACTTGCAGGGCCCAAAGTAACAATTATTATAGCTATTAGACTCCTAAAGAAAGTGCAAATTATTTTTAAACCCAATTGGCCAGCCAATAAATATTGCATGAAAAATCGGTGGAGAAAAGTGACTAGTGGCAATCCATCAAGCCTTCCTCTTCCCCCTTATACGGCCGTTAGAGAAAACAGGGAAGGAAAAGTGAAACCAATTTGAAGCAAAATGGAGGGGACAATCGCCGAATTGATGCATGCATGATTTTGGGTGCTGACCTCAGAAATTTCTTCATCAATTTTTTCACAAATAGATGTATCTTTGTGTCGTTACTTGGTGGTAAAGGTCAAGAAGAGTGAGACTTCTTGATTTTGTTTGTAAGTGAAATTTCTCAGTTTAAAGTCCATGGGCGACAATCATCGAGACGGGAGAGACATGCGCAGAATCCCGCATGTCTAACAACGAGGAGTCATGAAAAATGTAGGCACCTTCATGAAGAGAACAAAGCAGAGGCAACGATGGCGACAATCAGTGCGGGGCCAAAGGGGGACGATGCTGAAACCAGCTCAAGCTTTTGACAGGTTTGACAGCAGTGAAAATGGTAAACAGGTTAATCTTCTCATTACCCAAGATAATGAAATGGCCTTGAGCAAACTTCATTTGAGAATGCTTCAAAGATGCTAATTGACGCTTAATGAAGTGAACATGGATTTTATGTAAGAAAATATGAAATATGTCCAATTTTACTAATTTAACGGCTTCATAAGTTTGAGTGATCAACTGACCAAAAAAAAAAAAAAGAAAAAGTTTGAATGATCAACTTATGCTTACTGTATATAGAAATTAGGGAGATCCAATTGTAGTACGGAATTGAACTAATTGAATGTTCCGGGATTGCACATTAGTTAAAAGAGATTTAAGTGAACTAATTCAAAATTCAAGTATGGCACTGCAATTTGATAAAATTTCACAGACAATTATCATTATCTCATCGAAAAGCGGAAACTACATGTTCTTTACATCTCGATTAAAAGATAGCAATAGACATCGATCCAATGCATTTTGCAAATTCACTTCGTGATACTGAAAATTTTCGAGATAATTATGAAATGAGATCTCCCCAAAAACCCTCCCACAATTTATTTCCGGTGCCATGAATCCAAACAATAAACATCGCACTTTTCCTATGACGTTCAAAGAGAAGCTGGCCCTGCAATAAAATCATGAATCACATAGTCGGGATTAATGAGAACTAAGAAGATATTTAAAAGGCAATGGTCATCATTATTATGAGCCAAACAAAATAACACATGAAAACTAAATTCAAAACTTACCATCTTCTATGACCGCTCCAAATTTCCTTAAACTGAGATTGCGAAGTTGCTCTAAGTTTACTGCAAAAAGTGGTATTTCCAAGGGTAGTTGAACGCGAAGCTCACGTGAGACTTGTGCCATGGTCGGTCGAAGCCGTGGATCAGCCTGCAAGCACGCAAATGCTAGCTTGGCGATCGAGACCACATCTTTCGCATCTTGAAGACAGAGTGTAGAAGGCGAGAGACGTTGATCCAACACATCCTTTAACAGCATCGGTGACTTTGTTTGGGTAGACGATGAACAATCTTGAGAGACATGATCTCCTGGATGCTTTCCCATGATTGTCTCTAAGGCGAGGACTCCAAAGCTATACACATCGCATTTTTCGGTAGGAATTGTAGAATAAGCCAGCTCTACAAGTGGAGAAATCACATATTTTTTTATAAGCTCAATCACAAGCTGTATTCAAGTTGACAACATCACTTCCCATGGCATGATGATTACAAGTACAAATTTCTACTTAATGTACACTTACAAAACTGATTTGAGCATGGAAGTATATGCTTCGGCGAAGTTGAAAGGATTTCGTTTGATGCTTAAAGTACGAGCATCATTTAGGTCAAACGAACTTAATATACTTGAAATGGATCGCTTATGATGTTTTTCCGCATTTTTGCCTGTTCTTCCTTATCAGGGAAATCGGAAAGCTTTCTGATCAACACTAACTTGAAAGCTTTAAATTAGTAAACAAATTATCGTAAGAAGATCAAATAACTAAAGAACGTAGTGAAAGTTCAATTATAAAACAGATATCTGACACTGAATGCCCATTGACATTGAACAAATTACGTAGTACCTGGAGCAATATACCCTATGGTGCCAGCAATATTAGTCCAATTTGATGAATCTGGCCTCAATAGCCTTGCAGTGCCGAAATCGGAAACATGAGCCTCATAATCGCAATCCAATAGAATGTTATTGCTGGTCAAGTCTCGATCAATCAACGGAGGTGAACACTCGTGATGCATATAGGACAATGCATCCGCAATCCCTCGGACCACATTTACCCTCTTGTCCCATTGAAATTCTTTTGCTCTTTCATCATCGTTCAAAGTTGTTCTCAAGCTTCCTCTTTCCATGTACTCATACACCAAACAACTGCTTTGGACATGAGAACAGAATCCATAAAATTTGACGATATTGCGATGGCGTAAATTTGTTAAGGCTTGAATTTCCCTTTCAAATAATATCAAATCAACAATCTCACTATCTTCTTGAGATGAAGAGATTTGCTTGACAGCAACCATTTTACCTTCTGATATCTCGGCTTTATAGACGATTCCATATGTTCCTTCACCCACATAGTACTTGGAGTCAAATCCTTATGTGGCCTTGATGATTCGATCGTAAAAAACTTTGCCATCAAAACTCAAAATACGCATGAAATCCAAATCATTTGCTTGTTCATCATTGTCTCTCTTGATAATCCTTCTGTGACGATGATTGACAATTATAAAAATGACCATGATGCAAGAGAGAAGGAGAAACCCAAAGAACGAGAAAATAACGATAATTGTGATTCTAACTCCAACATTTCGATTGCGTTTCTTGCTTCCAGTAGAATTGCATTTCGGTAAACCAACAACATTTCCACAGAGCCCTCTATTATGTTGAACTGCCTCAAATGGAGTCTCATTGAAAGCCTTGACACTAGGGAGAGGACCTTCCAAATCATTGTAGGATACATCAATAGAAGTCAAGGCCCACATATCACCAAAAATATGTGGAATAGAACTGGAGAGACTGTTGTGGGAGATATTTAGAACTTGCAACATTCTTAGCTTTCCGAGCTCTCCTGGTATCTTTCCAATCAACAAATTATGACTCAAGTCAAGAACCTCAAGGAATTGTATATTTCCTATTTCAAGAGGAATGCTTCTTTGAAATTTGTTTCTGCTCAAGTTCAAGCTCAACAAGCTTTTGCATCAGCCTAGCTGCATGGGTATCGATCCACTCAAATTGTTCGATGCCAAGTTCAAATGTGCTAGATGGGATAAAAATCCGATCTCAATCGGGACATTTCCTATGATCACATTGCTGCTTAGATCGAGTTCTAACAACATCAACAGGCTTCCCAATTTCCTTGGAATCTCTCCACTTAAATTATTTGAAGAAAGGTCCAGTCGTTGTAACCAAGCCATCCTTCCAAATGTTACAGGCATATTACCAGAAATTCTGTTGTTTGTTATCCTTAAGCTTGTCAAATTACGACAATGCTCCCATTTCCAAGAAAGTTCGCCGTTCAAATGATTGTGGCTCAAGTCAGCATAATATAGATGCGGATATATTCCGAAAGCTTCTGCTATGTTTCCAGTAAGTTGATTCCCTTCTAGCCTCAATCTGATTAATGTGCTACAGTTCTCTAAGCTTGTTGGGATAGGACCCATGAAATGATTATTGAAGATATTGAAAACCTGCAATGATCTCCCAAGGCATATATCTTTTGGCAATTCCCCTTCTAGTTCATTACCAAATAGATCCAACTCACTCAAATTTCTTAACTTATTAAATTCAAAAGGCAAAGAACCAAAGAATTTGTTGTCACGAAGGACTAATTTAGTTAGATTGGGCAAGCTTCCAATTGAAGAAGGGATTGGACCGGTCAAGTTATTTTCCCATAAGAATAGCTCCTTCAAGTTTCTCAAGTTGCATATCTCATGTGGAATTGAACCAGAAAGGTAATTCTTTGGAATGAGTAATTCGGTTAGGTTGCCCAATTTTCCAAGAGAAGTAGGGATTGGACCAGTCAAATTATTTTGGAAGAGGTTAAGATAAGATAAACTCGTCAAATTTCCAATGGAGTAAGGAATTGAGCCATTGAGATTGTTGGTTGATAGGTCGAGTGTAATAAGAGAAGTGAGCCTCCAAATTTCTGAAGGTATGGGTCCTGAAAGTCCATTTCGGATGAGTTGAAGAAGAGATAAACTTGTCAAGTTTCCAATGGAGCGAGGAATTAAGCCGGTGAGATTGTTGTCCGATAGGTCAAGTTCAATAAGAGAAGTGAGCCTCCCGATTTCTGAATGTATGGGTCTTGAAAGTCCATTTCCAAAGAGGTAAAGAAGAGACAAACTCGTCAGGTTTCCGATGGAGCGAGGAATTAAGCCAGTGAGATTGTTGGTTGATAGGCTAAGTTCAACAAGAGAAGTGAGCCTCCAGATTTCTAAAGGTATGGGCCCTGAAAGTCCATTTTGGAAAAGGTGAAGAAGAGATAAACTCGTTAAGTTTCCAATGGAAAGAGGAATTGAGCCAATGAGATTGTTGGTTGATAGGCTAAGTTCAATTAGAGAAGTGAGCCTCCCGATTTCTGAAGGTATGGGTCCTGAAAGTCCATTATGGAAAAGGTGAAGAAGAGATAAACTCGTTAAGTTTCCGATGGAACGAGGAATTGAGCCAGTGAGATTGTTGGTGGATAGGCTAAGTTTGATAAGAGAAGTGAGCCTCCCGATTTCTAAAGGTATGGGTCCCGAAAGTCCATTATAGAAAAGGTGAAGAAGAGATAAACTTGTTAAGTTTCCAATGAAACGAGGAATTGAGCCAGTGAGATTGTTGTATGACAGGTCAAGTCTAATAAGAGAAGTGAGCCTCCCAATTTCTGAAGGTATGGGTCCCGAAAGCACATTTTGCCATAATGAAAGAAACTTCAAGTTCCTCAATTCACTTATCTCTCTCGGAATAGAGCCAAAAAAGTTATTTTGTGAAATATCTAATTTGATTAAATTGCCTAATTTTCCAAGAGAAGCAGGAATGGGCCCAAAAAGTTGATTTTGGGAAAATTTAAGTTCCAAAAGAGAACCCAACCGGCCAATCTCCCAAGGGATGTGTCCACTCAAGTTGTTTGCACATAGGTTCAAATAATGAAGACTCTCCAGCATACCTATACTTGGAGGAATGTCCCCAGACAATTTATTGAAGCAAAGAACAAGAGAGTTGAGTTTGGAAAGGTTACCGATACTCGTTGGGATGGAGCCATAGATCGAGTTGTTGTCAAGTTTAAAGCTAACCATGCTGGTTAAGCACGAGAAGTCGAGGCCGTCTAGAGTTCCTTTCAAACCAAGATTGGAAAGATTTAGATGGGCGACGGCTTGGGAACCATCACAAATTATACCAGTAAAGTGGCAAGGATTATTGCCATGCCATGAAGACAGGATAGATTGGCTATGGTTATTAAGAGTAGATTTCCAATTCAGTAGAGCCATTGCTTCATCTTTATGCTCGGTTGCATGGATAGCGAAAAAAGGAGTGGAGGAAGCAGAAACGCCTGCCCCATGAAATGAAGTGGCCTCGACCAAGAAGAGCAAGGAGAAGAAGCAGAAGACCCATAAAGGAGATAGGGAGGAAAGCAATAAAAAAGAAACCATGATTTTGGGGGGGTTGGATGGTTTTTGGGAGGTAGGAGATGGTCCAGGTCTGCCTAACATGAACAAGATTGATGATTATTTATAGATGGAACATCAATCCTGAAGCTCCTCCGTGGAAGCCTATGCCTTTTACAGCTGGACAGCGTTTTCTCGCTAATGGGGCCTTTCATGTGAAAATTTTTCTTCTTTCATGATTGACGATATATTACAATGATATCTTTTTCTTTTCCAAACGATTCAACATGCGCCATTCGGGTTGTGTAAGTAAATAGGAAAATTTCAAATAAATATATGAAGTGTCATCATTTTCTCAAGTAAAGACCTGAAGTAGAATTGGTTTCAAATAAAAATATGAAGTGATCAGATTATCTCGAATAATGGTTCAAAGTGGCCAAATCGTCTCAAATAAGGGCCTTTGGCCAGCCAGTGACTATTCCAGCCATCAGAGAAAGGATATTTTGGTAAAAAAATTTGTAACTATATTTTTTAATTTTTTTATTTGTTTTTCCTTTTTTTTTTTTTCCTTTTCTTTTCTTTTCTTTTCCTTTTCTTTTCCTTTTCTTTTCTTTTTTCATCTTCCCTCCCCTAGTCATTGCCGTCAATGGTCGGGGGAGGTCACCCGCCTCAGGTGAAGGTTACCCTTGCTAGCATCAGGCGAGGGTCATCCTCACTTGGGCGGGCAAGGGTAGCCCTCACCGATGTTAGGCGAGGGTGAGGGCAAGGGCGAGGGTCGCCCTCACCGCATCTAGCAAGGGTCGCCCTTGTAGCACCAGGAGAGGACCGCCCTCACCGGCATCAAGAGCTTACGGTGGGCAGGCACCCTCGAGGGCAACCCTCGCCCTCATCAGATTTGGCCTTGTGGTGCAAAAAACTCATGATGAAGAGAAAAAATGGAAACTTTGATATCAGTTTCTTCTCTATTATTTTCAGCAACTATGTTGATTCTCTTCGTGGACAGAACAAATGAAAAAAAAAAAATGTTTTATTAGTACTCACCTATGCAAAAACTACTCAGCATCAGTCAAAATCCCTTAACCAATCCCCTTCACTATAATTCTACATGCAGTTGTAATGTCCATAGGAGGATCATGTAGTTTAATTAAAACCCACTTGAATAGACAATTACTTTTTGCTCTTTACTTCATGTACATCTTGGGATGGACGCACTATCACCCTTTCTTAACCCAAAACCTTCCAAGTTTTCACATATAATTCAGCTTTCCTTCCTACTGGTTCTTCCAAGCACGAGCAGATGCTGCTCGCAATACTCTCGTCCTCTGGCTCAATGGACCTCTCTCCTTCCAAAGTAATTTCTTCTTCTTCTTTTGTGAAATTTTCATTCCAAGAGTAGTGCGACTCGTGAGCTTGGGTCTTCTCCCTGTTTTTGGTCAACTAGTGTTCACCTCCTAAAACACTCATGAACGTATGAGCACGTGAAATCCTCAGGAAACAACAAAATGAACATCATCTTTATCAGTCTTTTGCCCCAGTTTTCATATTTCCAATCAATTTATCTTAATCGTGTGGAGGGCCTCGATGGTGAAGTCCTTTTGACTTTTTCACCCCTCCTGAATTCTCACCACCAACCAAATGGAAAGAGTTATAGTGCTATCATATCCTCAATTATTTTAAGTTGTTGTTTTCTTTTTTCAATTTTCATCCTATGGTTCTTGACTTACTTTTTCGGTCCTCATGGGCCTAGCTCCTCCCCGTGAGTCTTGAATAGTCTTGAATTCTAAACATGCAACACGTGAGGAGCTCAGATAAAGTCTGGCCCCACTTGAAAATTAACGTACATATAACTTTATGATGAAAGAACTTTCTCATCGTGTTACACGTGATGGCCCAGATAAAGTCTAGAAGAGTTTGGGACACCTAGAGTACCAAAACTTGACACGAAGGGATATTTAAGTGCCAAAACTTCGAAAATGTATACTTAAGTGCCACAATCGGAGTAAAGTTGATCACTTAAGTGCCACTCCGGCCAAATTGCTGACGTGGCAATTTTCCGACGAGTTGGGTGCAAAACGGTGTCGTTTTGCACGGCGACATGACGACAAATTGTAAAAACGACGTCGTTTTGTGTCGATGTGTAAATAATTAATATAAAAATTAATTAAATTAAATTTAAACTTAATTTTATTTAAAATATTCTAAAATTAAAAAACTAAAAATTAAAAAGTTTAAAAAAGAGGGGGAGCCGAAGGGGTAGGCGAGGGTTGAGCCCGCCGCCGCCGCCTCCCCGCCGCCGTTGGGAAGGGCCAGCGACGGAGGGGGGAGGGTCGGCCGGGGTAGCCGGCCCCCGGCCAACCAGCGGTGAGGGCCGCAAGCCCTCATCGGATCGCGGTGAGGGCCACGACCCTCACCCCAGATCTGGGCGAGGGTTCGCGGGCCCTCGTCACCTCCCCGCCGTCGCCGGGAAGGGCCGACGACGGTGGGGGGAGCATCGGCCGGGGTCGCCGGGCCTTGGCCGGGGCCGACAACGTCGGCCAACCGGCGGTGAGGGCCCACAAGCCCTCGCCGGATCTAGGCGAGGGCCGCGACCCTCGCCCGGATATGGGCGAGTGCTCATCGACCCTCGCCGCCTCCCCGTCGTCGCCAGGAAGGGCCGGCGACGGTGGGGGAGCATCGGCCGGGGTCGCCTGACCCTAGCCAAGGGCCAGCGACGCCGGCCGACCGACGGCGAAGGCCCGCGAGCCCTTGCCCGGATCTAGGGCGAGGGTCGCGCCCCTCACCCAGATCCGGCGAGGGCTCGTGAGCCCTCGCCGCCCGCCGGCCGGGGTTCCTCCATCGCCGACCCTTCTCGGCAACGGTGGGGAGGCGACGGCGGCGAGGGCTTAGCCCTCGCCGCCCCTTCGACTCCCCCTTTTTTTAATTTTTTTAACTTTTTAAATTTTTAGTTTTTTAATTTTGAGAATATTTTAAATAAAATTAAGTTTAAATTTAATTTAATTAATTTTATATTAATTATTTACACATCAAACACAAAACGACGTCGTTTTTGTAATTTGTCGCCACATCAGTGTGCAAAACAATGCCATTTTGCACCCAACTCGCCGGAAAATTGCCACATCAGCAATTTGGCCGAATTTTGGCCGAAATGGCACTTAAGTGATCCACTTCACTCCAATTGTGGCACTTAAGTGTACCTTTTCGAAGTTTTGGCACTTAAGTGTCCCTCCATGCCAAGTTTTGACACTTGGGCTGAACTTACCTCAAGTCTGGAACCTTCAATACTAGATCTAAAGGTAAAAAATCACAATTAGATTCGTTGAATGACTAAAATTTGCTGCATTCCAATTCGACAGTGAAGAATTATACGGACACGATACCTCCTAGAATCACTATATCATCTCATATAAACTATATTTTTGCAATTGGTTTAATTTTTAAAACTTGTAGCCATATTTATATCAATGTCAAGAGACGACTTGTGTAATCAACAACTTAAATAGCCTATATAGCAAAAATAAAAATACTAAAATAATGAACTTCTATAAGCCACACAATCAACTAGTAGCTACATAACTTTTTGATTACACAAGTCGTGTTTGTCACTGTTCATTTGGTAATTGATTGATTTCTAAAATAGTAGACATTTTTGCCCACTTGTAATTTCTATTCAATGGTTTTACACACTCAAACGCCACTTGTAATTTCTATTCAATGGTTTCACACACTCAAACGGGACATTTTGTATTTATTTTTTAAGTGTTCGATGTTACTTGCAACCTATCACGTAGACATCATTCCTAAAGCGGGGAGCGTGGCTCCCAATTAAAGTTATTATTGGGGCAATTAGCAAGCTTTCATTTCAAAACTCTTGATACATTTTGCGTGGACAACAAAATCACCATCTACCACCCATGAAGGCTCGTGAAATCCTCAAGAAACAACAAAATGAACATCAGCTTTATCAGTCTTTTGCCTCGGTTTTCTTTTTTCCGATCAATTTGTCTTGATCATGTCGAGGGCCTTGATGATGAAGTCCTTTTGACTTTTTCACCCCCTCCGGGACTCTCACTACCAACCAAATGGAAGGAGTCATAGTGCTATCATGTCCTCAATTATTTTAATTTGTCGTTTTCTTTTTTCAATTTTCATCCTATGCTCTTGACTTACTTTTTCGGTCTTCATGGGCTAAGCTCCTCCCCGTCAGTTTTGAATTCTAAACATGCAACGCGTGATGAGCTCAAATAAAGTCTGGCCCCACTGGAAATTTAGTGTGCGCATGGTAACATTTCTCATTCTCCCAATTTCTGTTTTTTTGTTCCCCGGAATAAAAAAGAGCAGAAATCCGTTTGGTAACGTCGAGTTGTTTTTTTATTCCGGGAACAAAAAGTTAGCACGGGAATAGTTTTGGAACAAAAACCAGTAAAAAAGTTGCTTCGGTTCGGGAACAAGTTTAAGAAATAAGTGAAAAATTTTTTTTTTTTATTCTTCTCTTACACACGGCCCATTGACCGCCGTTGACCGCCACTCGCTCGCCGCCGCCGCCGCCGCCGCCGCCGCCGTCGCCGCCCGACCGCCCGCCCGCCCGCCGCCGCCGCCGCCGCCCGCCCGCCGCCGCATGCCCGCCGCCGGCGGCGGTCGGGCGGCGGTCGGCGGGTCGAGGCCGGCGGTCGGCGGGCGGCGGCGGCGGCTCGGCGGCGGCGGCGGCGGCGGCGGCGGCGGGCCAACAAAAATAAAAAACAAATAAATATAAAAAAGAAACTGTTTTTTACCAAACACATTTCTATTCTTTTTCTATTTCTAGTGTAGAAATTTTGTGTAGTTACCAAACGGGTTTTTTTACCCATAAATTGTCCCCATAATAGAAATAGAAAAGAAGCATTTCTCAAAAAAAACTACTCCCCAGCCTAGAAGCGTTGCCATGCGCACCCTTAACGTACGTATAACTTTATGATGAAAGGACTTTCTCATCGTGTTACACATGATGGGCCCAGATAAAGTCTAGAACTTTCAATACTAGATCGAAAGGTAAAAAATCACAATTAGATTCATGGAATGACTAAAATTTGCTGCATTCCAATTCGACAGTGAAGAATTATACGGACACAATACCTCCTAGAAATCACTATATCATCTCATATAAACTATATTTTTCGCAATTGGTTTTAATTTTTAAAACTTGTAGCCATATTTATATCAATATCAAGAGAGACGACTTGTGTAATCAACAACTTAAATAGCCTATATAGCAAAAATAAAAATACTAAAATAATGAACTTCTATAAGCCACACAATCAACTGGTAGCTACATAACTTTTTGATTACACAAGTCGTGTTTGTCACTGTTCATTTGGTAATTGATTGATTTCTAAAATAGTAGACATTTTTGCCCACTTGTAATTTCTATTCAATGGTTTCACACACTCAAACAGGACATTTTGTATTTATCTTTTAAGTGTTCGATGTTACTTGCAACCTATCACGTAGACAACATTCCTAAAACACGGAGCGTGGCTCCCAATTAAAGTTATTATCGGGGCAATTAGCAAGCTTTCATTTCAAAACTCTTGGTACATTTTGCGTGGACAACAAAATCACCATCTACCACCCATGAAGGCTTTCAATACATGATATAGGAATAAAGATACCACAAGTGTCATAACATTTCCATGGCGCTCACTTAAGGCCAAATTCTTTTTTTGGGTCACTTGAATGTTATGACTTCTAAAAAACTTTCACTTAGTACCACAATTTTTAATTAATCACTTGAATGTCATAACTTTTTAAAATGTTCACTCAAGTGCTTGAAATCTGGGGTGGCATGAGAAAAAAATTACCCAATCAGTTCTAAACTTATAATACAAATGTCAATTCAATCATAAACTTTTCAATTTTGTCAACTTAATTAACCTTTACATGTAATTCCAAGGTAATCATTCCGGCCAACTTTTGCTAGAAATCGCTAATATAGTGTGGTTGACTAATCATCACTTGGATTTTCACGAAAATATTTAAGACTAAGTTGACAAAATTGGAAAGTTTAGAACTATACTGACATCCATACCAAAAGTTTTATGACTAATCGAAAAGTTTTCCCCAACTTGTGTTGAACAATTTTTAAAGTTATGGCACTCAAATTGTCGATTTAGAAATTGTATGGCACATAATTGATCAAAAAAAAGAGTTACGAACTCCCGTGAGCTTTATTCAAAAGTTATAGAGCTCAACTTATTTGATGAAAAAAAATTATGATACTCAAATAAATACTATAAAAAATCATGACACTGATAGTGTTCCTGTTTCAATGAAATTTTTAGTTAAATCTCAAGTGATAATGCTGTGAGCAGTGAATTTCAATTAATCTCTTTTTACATGAATTGATCCGGATTACGGTCATCGACTTTCTTTTTTATCAGTCTTTGCTGCATAAAGAAAAAAGAAATGCTCAAAAAAGAAACAGCAGAGACAAAAGAGATGGTTCTTCGAGCGCGGCGAAGGGGCCAAACCTCATAGCTAAACGCATAGACAGATGCACACTGTCCCTTACTCTTACAAAATTTGAAAGAAAAGAACTTGAAAGGCATCTGTAAACTGATGAAAAGTTTATGGTCCTCAAGTTTGATTGCCAAGTGCAGCTTTCATCAGTGCTAAACTCACGTAAATTCCCCAAAGAATTCAGCTGAATGACATCATAAGCCTCAAACTCTACATTAGAGTCCCACGTACATCTTCACTTTTCAAGCAAATTCCTCCGCATAGCAGCTTTCGCCTCAATATGTTTTAATCTTTGGCCGCGTTCTCACAATTCGATAAGACTAATAGGTGATTTCTTCTTTTTGGGTGGAAATTTGGACTTTTTTTCTTTTTTAGGTAATGAATAGGGGCCAATTCCATGAAAAAGCAACAACTTTAAGTGTTGTCCCAAATCTTGCCCGAACTTTATTGTCTCAAAAAAAAGCACGAACTTTAAGTGTTGTCCCAAATCTGGCCCGATCTCTATGGGGTCGTTTCTTGTAAGCGCTGACTATTAAGCCTTAATATATTACATCCTTTTGACCAAAAAAAAAAAAAAAAATCTGGCCCGAACTTTATTTTGTCTAAAATAAAAGCACAAACTTTCACTTGTATCCCAAATCCGGCCCTCCGTTAACCCTCATTCCACAGTCATCCGACATGACATTTCCACGTCAACAATAATATCCAACACAGCAAAACGATGCTGCATTCGAATGTTTGGAGGAAGTGTTAAATTTAAGCCTGCCCTCCAATGAGGTGAACTTTATAGATGATTCTCACGAGAAAAATAATTCAACAGCTTCAGTTCCAAGGGACAAGGCACATAGCTAGGGCCATTAGATCAATTAACAATTGGCAAACTATTTGCAATGAGCAGAAGATTACATTGCCTTAAAGCAAGATTGCCTTAAAGCGAGATATTAAAAACGTGTGCATCTTGTAGTTAAATAGATATGTGAAGCCTATTTGTAATAGAGTTACTTTATTTTGTCTCAAATAAAGTTGGGTCATATTTGGGACAACACCTAAAATTTGTGCTTTATTTTAGACAAAAGAAAGTTCGGGCCAACTTTGGGACAACACCTAAAGTTTGTACTTTTTTATGAGACAAAATAAAGTTCAGACCAGATTTAGGACAACACCTAAAGTTCGTGCTTTCTTATGGAATTGGCCCAATAGATAGGGTATGTACTTAAAAAGTAGATGGCATCGATATAAATAGATGAAAGATCCATTTAATCGAAATATCAGTGACTCTCTTGAACATGAATAGTGTGATAGATTCGCTTAGACAGGATTTGGGTGATGCGTTCCCCAAGCAGACTCCTCCAAAGGGAAGAAAGAGACTCAAAACTCAATACCGTAATTAAGGGAGTTAACCTTACTCCTTATTTAAGTCATGAAATACGATGCAGTATACCCATATGCTAGAACAGCTCTGCTCTTTTTACATTGTTCCAATTCCAAGAAATAAGAGAGCGATTGCTTACTGGAAAAACACGCGTCAAATCAAAGCCGCAACTTTGCGGTTTGACTCCACCACAAACTGTCGCTGTTTCGTGAATCAGAAACCAAATATCCTTTAAGTTCCAAGCTTTTCATTGTGAGCGATGAATAAAAGGAGCATCGCTTAAGTAAAAAGCTGAAAAAGGAAAGAGAGGAACGAACAGTAAGAAAAAGTCAATATGCATGTGTCACGGTCTCGAGGTTTTCCGTGACCAAAGGACCGTGCCCAATCAAAGAAGACCGTCCAAGTTGCCTAAGGTTTCCAGAACAACCGGCAATACGGTAATTGTCCCAAGCTCTAGAGTATTCTCGGCATAAATGTCAGTATTTGGTAAATGGGGAGATGCAATCTCATCCGCTAGATCGAAAGGCAATCAACGATTGTCACGAGAGACTTCTAGTATAAATAGGGTAGCTCTCCCCTCATTTGTATTCATCCAAACATTTCAGCGATAGAAAGTATTTCTCTCTCTACCATCCAGTGAGTGAGCTTAACTCAGGCACTCTGCTGATCCAAGGAAGCCTAACTCACCATCAATCCCAAACGATCGGCCCATGACACATGCATCTCAACATATGCTACTAGAATCCATGTGATGGTCCCTTGTTGTTTCTTCATCATTCAGTGTAAACTTTTTACTGTTACAGCATATAGACTCAACAATCTAATTGAAGGCAACTTGACAACACTACAGTTTTGTATGAATTGATCCCTAACCAAGCATAACTTGTGTCAATCTATGCAACCCTCTTCCTGTTCAGAGTTTTTGGACCTCTAAGCTTAGACACATGTCCAAGCAAAAGAGAGACCAAAGGTAATAAACTGACCCGTGAGATGCAAAAACAGGAAAGCTCCGGAGGATGGAATTATCACAATCATAGATGAAAGGGAAGCCATCTTCAGCCCAAACAATTTCAAGTGCAATCTAATATTGACCTCTTGGGATAGTTTTGACCATGCATAAATTTGCAGTCTAGATAAGCAGCCCTCTCAAGTCCAGCACATATTTTTGCGAACATAATATTTGGAAGATAACTTCAATTATAACCTTTTCTTTTCAAATTTGAGTCTGAAACACCGACCACAGTACAGCAGCAGCAGCAAATAAGCAGGCTATGTAGGATGAGGCACATGAATCATTTATGCCATTACACTCAATTTCATATCAAATGAAAGATCAATAAGACTACAAAATTTAGAGCATAGCTAAATGTGACTCAAAGCCATGTCAGTTGCACAACAAGTACATGATTATTTGCATTCAAACATCCTCTAACCTTATTTCTTATCCCAAAAAAAAAAAAAAAAAAAAAAAAAAAAAACATCCTCACCTTACTTGAAGGTGAAAATTCCATTTTCAATCCCGTAGAGTAAAGAAATTATGTAAAAGACGTTTGGCAGCAATTTTGGCATAATATGACAGTTCTTGTGAGTCAACTTTGGAGCTCAATAGCTCTCAATAGAGACATTAGCATTACAGGAAAACTAAAAAGATGCGATGACACTTATAAATTAACGAAGAAAAACACAGCAGATATTTACCTCATCTCCAACTCAGATGGCCGTGCAAGTTGAACGTATTTCTGGAAACTCAAATTGTAGCAGTGATGCAAGTTCGGTCGACTGTATAATCACCTTCATGCTGAGGTGAAGACTATGACCTACCTTTGCACTTTCCGTGACAACATTGACTAAAAACAAATATAATGCATGAATATACACATGCCCAGCAAACCATATTTTGCATAAGAAGCATCTAAATTTAGAAATGCACAAATGCACAAAAGCTAGATAGGGAAAATCCAGAATCATCTCTGTCTATGATAAAATCATAGAACTCATCTTTGACTTCTAATGAGTTTAAGGACTAGTGTTTCAGATATCCATTTGATAGTATAGCAACTATTAATGAAGTCAATGAACCAAGATCTATCCAGGAAAAGATAAAGACTCCAAAGCATATTATCAATCTTCTATTCAGCAACAAATAAGTACTCTTAAGTGGAGAAGAAATTGTTGCAGACTGGATGACCGAAGCTATAAATGGCAGGCATGGTGAAGCCCCAAAATCAATTTGATTATTTCCACTGCAAAAATTGAGAATTCCGCCTAGTAAATTGAATGAGCATAACATCTAACCAAAGACATAATAATGAAGATGGGATCTTATTATTAGGTGACACAATGGAAGACTTTCAGAAACAAAGGGTACATAGAACAATTTATCTCAGCCACAAAAGGAATGCATAAGGTTACACAAGATAGTGTATGACATTCCTAACAGCTAGCAATGATATTCGCCCCAAAATAGATGAGTTTGCTCCACATCAACCACATTCTTCTTCCTTGTTATGAGCTGCCCAGAACGCTAATAAAGGAGGCAGGTGAGGCTATAAGGAAATCAAGTATGAAGCAGAAGTTATATAAGAAATTTTTGCCTTCTTATGACTTCGCAAAAAGTCAGAAAAGGTAATGCTCTTGAAGAAATATAGGTGTAAAATTTAATCGATGAAATTTTTATACAAGAGAGAAGTGATATATACACGTTATCAAATTTTTTTTTGTCATTAAAACATTTCATTCATTACTACGTAGGACATGTACCACAAGAGTTTCCATAATAATAACATATAACGACCAAAGAGAGTGAGGGGGTTTAGTCAGCCAATCCGGGCCAAGAGAGTCGGTCCTATGGACCTTCGCCACCCAATCCGCGGTCCGGTTTGCTTCTCGGGAACAATAAGCAATGGATACGCCAACCATTTCATAAAATCATTTAGAATCCAATAATGACAGAAGAAAAATGAAATGCATGTAAACTCAATCACAAAATGATGTCTTCCTGGAAGGAGACCGCTTTCCACTAGATACACATACATACGAGGGTTGTGCATCATCATTCTCTAGCACATCATAGATGGCACAATGAGACAAGGAAATGTAAAGAAGTTAGGATACAAGCAAAGACCACAAGAAACATCAAGTACACAACAGCAAGCTTGTCTTAAGGAAACAAGCAAAAGGTCTCGTAGAGAGAAACCTCAAGAAAGGTCTTGAGCACATGGAACTTATAACACATGGAATGATCCATTAGCTACCTCCCTATGATCATTAGCAATTATCCTTCTTGTGATTTATACTTCAAGCTTCTCTCAATTATTAGCAGTGAGATTCCTCAACACCAGACTAGGTTGAAATCAAGTAAAAGGCCAGGTGATAATTTCTAGCATCTCCCCAACGACCATCTTCAAGGAGCCAATTTTGTGGTGAATGCTAATCATTCCTGCCATATTAGGCATTGATATCGATATATACGCTACATAAATCCCAAAACAGATGCTTTCTCCTATTTAAAGCAAGTATGGAGAGGGAAAATACAAGAAATGCTAACAGGAAAGAAGCCAATCAAACCTGCTCACAATAATGCAATAATTATCTGAAGATTAAAACCCCAAAGAAAAGAACAGTACGCATCCAGTTATGAAAGCTCTTGGTCTGTCACAAGTAACCAATAGCATAGTAGTTCCTATTCGCTAAAGATCTCCTCCTACTTCAAAAGAGAATTGTCTAAATGTCATTTTTTAAAATATCTCGGTAATTAAAATTATATCCTTCAAATCCTCCAGAATGATATTATGATCTGTTAAAATATACTACATTTCACTCTCGAAGGTTCCAACATTTCAATCTCTAAGGTTCCACCTTCTTGTATTTTTCAAGGTCGCGATAGCCAGGCCATGATGCACCATGCCATATCATTGCCCAGAATTTCCACCTCCCTCCCTCCTTCCCTCTCTCCCTCACACACACAGAGTTAGTAGTCATATTACTAGTTTGTCTTGAAGCATGAAAAAAATTCAATTAAAAAGGTACCAAGAGGGTACCATCCATGTACAAAATTATTCATCATTGGTATTAACATGTTTGTGTCAACTGTCTTTACACAAATCACCTTCATCACCATAGAAATAGTAGTTACACTACTAATAAACTAACATTAAAATATGTAAAGAGAGAGATGGGTTTACTATAAAATGGCTTCATAGAGAAGCCATCCACGTCCATAATGATTGGCCATTGGCATATAAATGTTGTGTCAAATGTCTTTACACAAATCACCTTCATCGCTGTAGAAAAAGTAGCTACGCTGCTAATAAACTACCATCTAAGTAAGTAATAGAGAGATGGCTTGCGCAGGAACCTGTTGGCTCTTGGTGTAACATATAAAAAACCTAAACAACATCATGTACAAGAGATTGAATACAACAATACTACAATTATGAAACTAAACTTTCCCATGTTACCCAAAGTGAAGTCTCTGTGACAAATTATCCCTAAGAGAATCCCCAGAGGACAACTGCTCCTTGATCCTTTCTTTCTGGATGAGCCAAAACACAAGCAGAGGAATTATTTAAGTCTCTTCCTTCTTTCCGACACATGAATCAAAATGAAATCTCTCCATGCCCAAATTATGTCACGCTATTTTTGACATATCCCACACTCCATAAAAACTAAAAAGACCATAGTCCTTATTATAGAAAGAAGTATTTCAATGCATCACGTATAGTATAATTTCATTCTCTACATGATATAGTTACAAGAAGTGGACAAAAACAAAGGCCCCCAAAAGGGAGAACTACACCTTCTAGCATAAAATTGTTCCAGGATTCTAGCCACAACTATAAATCACCATTCCTAGCAAAGAAAACCACAAAAGAAAAGAAAATGGCAGGATTTCAGGGCTTATTTGCTTGATAGGCAATTTTGAATTTCCACTTTCATTACACTGAGAATGAAAAGGCCACTAGCAACTTTGTTTGGTGGGATCGAGGAAAATATTTCAAATGAAAGAACACAGTAAGCTTGTTCTCATTTATTAGGCACAAAGGTAAAAATGGTATCACGGACTGAAAACACTTTGGCATCTCCCGGTCCAAAAAGAGAACACAGTATCATGGTGAAGGACTTTTCATGATGCCTTCTTCATAGAATGGATCCAAGCATAAAACAAGGGATCTTCCAGATAGCTTGAGAGAAGGCACCCCTCCCTCCTCCTCTTCCTCCTCCTCCTCTAGAGCTTCACTCCAAAGCTGGAAGATGTTCAGGAGAGTAAAAAAGTGAGCTCCAGAAACTTTACTCACAATGAATTGGTAAAGAACATGAACCTTCTCTGAAACTTACTCAAATTCTATTTATGGAAAAAAAAAAAAAAAAAAAGCATAACCTTTTGGCCAAATTAGAGAGAAAAAAAAAGAACTCTCTTAGTGAAGCACAAAACATATTTTTAAAAGTGTCATTTCCACCAAGAATCTCATTTGGCTTCCCGAACATCTTCTTAAAAAAACATTAGGAAATGAAAGCAGAAAATTGTTTTCATTTCCTATGGAACTGGAAACTAAAAACACTTCTTGAACTAGACAGCCCCTAGGTTGCAGTCGAAAGGAACCTTGCATGTGAGAAAAAAAGACCCCAAGAGAGTTGCAGTTGACGTCAAATTGAAAAATATGTATAAGTCAAGTGCAATATTTTATTTATAATTCAACTGCAATAAACTTTACCCATTTTAAAAATTCACTTACTGATAAGATCATCCCAACCTCCCCCCCCAACTTCTTTTCCTAGGCAATCTGTATAGAAATCTTAGGGTAATTCAAGTGCAAAACTTTGCAAAATAAATCACCACCTAGAAAAAATCCTTTTGCAACAACATAACAGGAGAAGTGCAACAAAAGTCCTAAACTTTTACACAAAATGTAATTAAATCCTCGTTATTTTGATTGACAACCTCTGCAAAAAGTAAAATCAAGTCTTTTCCATGGACAATGCCAAAACTTGTCTAGATAGCACTCAAAACTTATCCAACAACCTTAAATTTCACTTCTTAATATAGGTTTAGAGCCTTAGTGCAATTTGGAGTGAAGTTTTATGACTTGCCTACACAAACTGAAAGTTTAAGACTCAATTACACTCTTCTATTTACATAGGACCTTGTTGCAACAATTGAAAGGTTTGAGACTCGATTACACTACATACAAATGACTTGTGGAGCGATTCACCCAAAACATGACTACCATTGTTAATAAAGCAAACATTGCCAAAGCATGGCATTATATTTTAAGGAAGGGTTAATCAGCTATAACAAGCTATCAAATTAGAACAATTGATGTGCACAAGAAGAAACATATCGTAAGATTAAATTTAATATTGCATTACAAACTCATTGAAAAATCAAATTTACTTTAGTGGCATGAGTGCAACGGCATTATCATTAGGACTTACCAAAGTTGGGTCTTTAATCTGCAGAAAACAAATTTTAGCATGAAAGTTCCTCAATTTAGACCTGAGTATTCAGCCAACAAGGAAATTTTGGCATCTTTTTCTTCACTGAATTAAGCCTACTATGCTGGAGTGCACGTCATATTTCATAATTCTATGAAAACAATATATTTTAGTCAATATCAGACTCATCAACTACAAGTTCAAGTAGATTTAAAGTCATGCTGCATAAGTTGACAAGCACAATGTCCCATAACCTCATCCAAACACCAAGTGAAATAGTTACTTGAAGGAAAATAACAAACAATATGGTACTTAGACTCCAAAATCGTGCATTACACTAATTCATTATTAGTGAGAAATGCAACTCCAAAATCATTGATCAGTATCATAAATAGCGACATACTTTAGATCAACCCAATAAAATGTGCACATCGCAATAGACACATTGATATTCCAGATAATATCAAGAATACTACCAGCTAGGTCAGGAAAATACATCTTAATTATTTGAGTATCTAGTACATGCTCCATTGCATCACATCTACACAACAACCAAACATAAACAAAGACACACAAATTCTAGAAGCATGCACCAACCTATTGGAAGAGCATCTGGAATCACACTATATTAATGCATTACACAGTACACAATCATTAGTATCAGGCATTAAAATGTCAAGTTTAAGGAGAAAAAGAAAATTCACATTACCTCTCAGCTATGTAAAAAAGGAGACTCGAGCCTCTTGCATCGTATATGCATGACACAAGTTTTCACAACTTATTAATGTCATGCATTAAAATATTACACCCGAGACAAATAATTCAAAATTACCATTTGCTTACGCAAACGATTGGGAACAAAGCCTCAAATGCAGATCGTATGACAACGATAGAGAGCACGCTTGTACACAGCCCATGTCCCTTTTATGGATGCTAACTAGCGTGCTCTCTCTCGTTGTCAAGCAACGATATCACCTAGAGGCCCAAATCTGCAAAAGGAAAAGCACAGAGGCGAATTCTACTTTTTGGCATGCTTGTATAGATCTTTGACCATAATCTATGAAGCATTACACATTACTTGACTGAAATTCAAAAGCCAATCCAATCCTCGCCAACAAGAATACTGTATTGGATGATTGTTATAGTATTCCCCCAATTTAAATTAGAAGGATATAAGAAATATTTCTGAACATTTAAACATGAAATAGCCATAGAAAACCGTTTGCCTTATCAATAGAGGGTCTCGACTAAAATCTCCAGAAGCACAGATTGCCCTAAGCCAACCAAAATGTCCCTATACTGACTTAAACACAGCAAGAGACGAACAGCTTCAAAGGTTGAAGCTTACTAGGCATATATTTCAAAGGGATCAGCACAGACGTGAGTTAGAAGAGCATAAACAGCACTGAAATCTCGCAACTCAAGATCTTCAAAAGAAAATAATCAAAAGGAAAGGAAAGAATATATTGCATGCCCATAGATTATTATCGAAAAAGAGAGCAAAAACCAAAACCCAAGTGACAATTATGACTCG
Source organism: Eucalyptus erythrocorys (assembly GCA_014182555.1). Classification (NCBI taxonomy): domain Eukaryota; kingdom Viridiplantae; phylum Streptophyta; class Magnoliopsida; order Myrtales; family Myrtaceae; genus Eucalyptus; species Eucalyptus erythrocorys. The sequence continues at coordinate 32,253,049 of CM024607.1, read as the reverse complement.
ATCATGACGCACCCACTTCTAGTGAGAACAGCATGGGGAGCCACCGTGTAGGAACCACCATTAACCAAAGAAAAGTATCCAAAACCGGTGAGACTACATCGAAAGACTGCGAGCCTAAAGATCCAAAAGGGAGAACATTTAAAAAACAAGTAGGTGCTCGTGCTAGCTAGGGCAGTAAGCACGTGAATTCGGTAAAGCATGAGTAAGTCCAACAAAAATAAACTCATAGAAAAGAAAATTCCCTTTTCCTCAATAGGTAGCAACAAACTGGATACAAGCTTAATCCGAACATAAAACCTCCACGAAACAAAACAAGGACAACCCAACAGAAAACGAAATGTGTCCGCGAGAGCAAACTCTTAACGATCTCCAGATCAAGGACTGCCAACCCCTATCACTATACTGAAGAAAAGAAGAAAAAATCCATCCCAGTTTCGCATCCAAACAATTTCGCATTTCGCAACGGCGAGCAAAGCAAAACCCTAGGGAGAGTCAAAAGGCACCAACTTCCCACTCCCAAGAAAACCCAGTCTGATTCAACGCTCGCGGAAAAAAGTGAAAGAGTCGCCCATGTAGAAGGTCACAAAGAGAGAGCACTTTCCTTGCGGAACCCGAAGGAAAATGCCCAATCACACCGGACAAAGCCGAAACGCAAGAGGCAACTCCGGATCTCCGCCGAGGAGACCAATGAAACAGAGAAGAAGAAGAAGAAGAAGAAGAAGAAGAAGATGGAAGATGAGACATGGTGGGAACGATTCTTGAAAACCCCACAAGCAATGAGTGATCTAGAGATCTCGACTGTTCCACGAGCTTTAGAGCGAGAAGATCTAGCAGCAAGCGTGATTATGAAAGCTAACAACTTCGGAAATCAAAAGAAAATTCGGAAGAAATTAGGAAAAAACGGTACAACTTCCAGATCCTCCTCTTTTTCTTTGCCGGGTTGGGGCCCACCGGGGGGGATGGGGCGACCGCATCCTGAGGGGGAGGGTGCGTCGCCCCTGGCGATCCCGGCCGTCCACGTGTACAGCGAGCCGCGGCGAGAGCGATGGGTCGACGGCCCGCATCGACCGGAGCTGATCTGAGAAGGTACCGACCGTGTGCCTGCAAAATTACCTTATTAGGGGGTGCTCCGTCCCCCCCACGCGCGGCTGCACAGCGCGTCGCCGCCACGATGACACGGACTCGACCCGTCAGCTGTCGGATTGGGTCCGCACCGTACCGTCTCGAATTGCCCGTGTCATGACCCGTCCACTCATAACTAATCTCCCTCGGTAGGAAAGAAAAAACTGTTCACGATGGTTTACCTTAATTTTAATTTATTCAAGACGATCATGTACCATACATAAGTGCTCGGTATATAATGTTGTTATTTGATAATGTAGACTATTGGATGCTAAATTCGACTCATCCATCTTCTTACTCTTCTACCTACGAAAAGTAAGAAGAAATACATTGGACATTGACATATCCATCATTATCTTATGACGTGAATAATTATATCCTAATTATAAATTAATAACTTCCTTAGATAATCAATGAGTAGCTTTTTTCGTTGTCCACCATTCAAATTTAAAGGATTGGAAGCCACGCTAGTAAATTCTATTAACTTGAATAAACATGAGGACAATGTTGAATATTTTTTATATGACATAGAGATTAGAATGAACATCTGCTAATAATTCGAGTATTACATTGAGCAAATTAGACATCCAATGATGACATTATACATTAGACCAAAATTATGAACTTTTCTACCAATGAATATGTTGAGCTTTTAATAAATTTATATTAATTATTATTAAAATAGTATTATACACAACTAAGAATAATTAATGCATTGAAACACGACATTTTTCAATTACTTATTCAACAACTGTCCTGAGCTTTCCCAGTTTTCATATCTCTCTCTAACCCTTTATAATAAGGACATAAGTAAAGTAGATGACTGGGTTGTCGAGACCCGAATAACTAATAGACTTCTTTTTAATTGGGTCTTGTACCCTCTTTGAGCCCTTTTAAATTTAATTTACTCCGAAGCTCTTGATATGTTCTCATTAATTTTTTTAAGTGAACAGTAGCTGCCTATTTTTGACAAAAAAAAAAAAGAAGAAGAAGAAGGAGAAAACATGTTTTATGAGTCCTAGTTATTCTTTTTATTCTATTTGCCAACGAGGACAGGGCGTTGTTGGGGCCCTCCACTACTCGTCCTGGTTCCTCTCAAATAGTAAAATTCCAATTTTATGGGACAGTACCCTGTTCCCGCAAAAATTTGCGATCTCCTAGGGCCTCACCTTTTTTTTTAAAGGGCGAATAGAAATGAAAAATCAAATGGGTCTGCTGTTTTCAAGGTGGTTCCATTTAACCTAGGAATGAACTTTATCGTCTACCTATCAACGCATCTGAGAAAACATCGTGGTGGACGAAAAACAAAGGTACTATTAAAGGTGAGCATTAAAAACTGATTCCATTCCTAATTCCAAGGTTGAAATCGCTAGCTCAGCCCAGGTCAATTTTGAAGTCTAGTCTCAAAGTACGAACAAACAGCAATAAAACTATTTATCCAACAACTTTTTTTGTAATGAAATGGTGCTAATCTTCTGTTTTTATAATAAGAATGTGACTTTTTAGCCAAAACTTAACATGGGCACCCTAGAAAGCAATAACAAACCATGGATTTAGGAGCAGCAGTCAATTCCAAAATCAATTTGATTCTCAATTCCAATTTTTATAAACCAGAGTCCATAGGATTTGTTTCTAATTCTAGATAGACGACCGAATCACTTTAGAATCAATTACCATTTGCTAGTATCAAGAGACACGCGGAGCTTATACAACACATTTGTACACAACATCTCTAGTTGTGAAATGTCATGGTGAAATTTTCATTTCCATTCATAGTTGCAATAGCTTACAACAAACTACTGCAGCCAATGTTAAAGCATATATTATCAAATCCATGCATTACAACCGAGGTCATTAGAACCAAACTAGAAAATCGAACTGAAAACAAAATCTATATGAACCAAACTAAATTTTCTTGCATTTTCAATTCGGTTTGGATAATGAAAAACTAGCCATTTTTATATTCTAGTTCGGATAGTTTTGCTAGACCAAAACTGAACTGAAAAATCACCCATTTTCTTAATATTATAATTTACACAATTTCTCTCATTTTCCATTAAATCTTTTTTTAATAGATCAAATGAGAAAACTGAACACCAAATCTAGTCTCCGGTTCAAGTTAAATTCAGCTCGAGGCGTGATTCAGTTCAAAATTAATGCACATTCAAACAATTTAGTTCAGATTTCTTGAAAATTTGAATCAAACTAAACCCCTAACACCCCTAGTTACAAGATCTCAATAACAATTATAGTTATACCGGACAGGCATGTGCATTTTGCTAGTTGACTCATAAATTCTACAATTAGCAAGTAAAGTTAGATTTCCTAACGTGACCAGGGCTATACATATATTATCGCCCAAGCTCCAATATAAATAAGTACGAGCAAATTATGTAAAACTTAGAACTACGCCATTTATATTTGCGTGGGATGTTGTTCTCATGTCAACAGGATGCTACATGTCATTTTTACATACATCAACCATATCAATTCCCAAAAAATTCTAAAGCATGTCCAAATATCAACTTACTGAAATGTTGCTTCATTTTTCGATTACTTTGTTAGTAAAGTGACAATGAAAGAGTAAGTTGATATGAGAAGACGAGTTCGACACAATCATATATACACCATCGAACCAATTACATCACTTCAATTTACATGAATGCAGTGATTTTGTTTTATAATCTCAATGTCGTCTCTACACTTCGGGAAAAAATTTGGGATGATATGAACCATTTATCAAAATAAAGCCATCTACACTGCAACCGAAACTGGATATTTTTTTGGTTCCTAAAAACTAAAATACTAGGACTTATGACCCCAAATCAACCAAGTTATCATAAGTAATAATAATAGAAAATAATGGATTGATGTGAATGATAGAAAGTACAATCCAAAACCGATAGGTGGAGGAAACCATGTATATATAAAGATCACATTAGACTATTTGTCGAGCAATGTGGAATAATATTTCGACGGTGATATCATCTAAATTCTAATAAATTATTGTAACGACCTTGAAAAAAAAAAAATGTTATTTGCCTAATTTTTTTTTATGTCGTTTGATTTGAATAGATCGTTGATTTGATCAATCAAATCTTAATGGTTGAAGAATTTGAGTGCATAATTACCTCATGACTTCCAATTAAGTGCCTTTTGTACCAACCACTGACCATGCCTCCTTTTTTTTCATCTGATAAAAAACTGGAATGGGCATTAAAGGTCCAAAATCTCCTCCCACGAGACTTGCCATGAATTAATTTAGAAATACATTTATGGTGTGAATTAAACTCGTGATCTCGTGAAAGACCGGTAAACCCTTAATAATAATTATGCGCTAATATATTAGGAGAGAATTCAAGCTTTTCTGATTTTTTTTATCTAGGGAACTATTCGATGATAGATAATCAAATGGCCGTACTCCTACTACGCAGTATTTTCATCCGCGCAAATCGATCATTGCGCGGGAAGTATGATGTGGGGGTGTATTTCAAAAATTTCTCAATTGAAACTCTCACTCGACTCGGAATATTGGGCTTGGTTCTGACTTTTACTAATAGAGGAAAACAAAAAAAACGCCCGTGTCCAATTTGGGCTCGGCTTTACTTTGATGGGCCGTAGCGATTTGGTCCACTTTGTCCCTTCATTCTTATTTTTGGGCCATGCATTGTATCCCTTCCTTAGAGTTCTTCTCCTAGGCTTCCTCATTAGTAGACAGATCACTTTATATTTGAGTACTCTTGCCAAGTGTCTACGTGACGCATGACGACGTTTTCGTGTTTTTAGGTTAGATTAAAATGAATTCACTTGAGAATTAGAATGAAGATTAGCATAATTAGACGCGCTTACAGCTATAACCAAAAGCAATAGAGGGCCTCTATACGACACAAAGCAAATTGAGGGGATTGATTTTCGATTTCTAAGTAGAATATTTAATTTTCATAATAACATGTAAAAGTTGTATTATTGGACAACGATGCATATAGTGGTCTAGTGGGTATGTTTTTATTTCTTCGTATAGACGACATGGTCCGATTCTCAAGGGGTGGTTTAAAACTGCCCAAGAAATGGTTTGGTTGATTATATTTGAACTCGTTCTCGGATAAATCTGGCGCTTTTGGTCTTTGAACCTAGGCCAAGTCTAGATTCACAAAAATGGGAACCGAACCGGTTCTTCCTAAAATGGCCTTGAATTGGTCTATCCAAGCCATTTCGATCCGATTCCAATGTTGAACCAGACCTTGTGCATACCCTTAATTCATATCCTGGTATCCATACTAAGTGGGTTGACCATATAAGGGAATTAATGAATGACCTTGATATGGCATCGAATAAAACGAGGAAAGTTCTTTAAATAGGGATAGCCCTCTAAGATTTTTCTTCTATTTATTTCCACTTCTATTGGATCTTGAGTTGCAACCCTGATTATGAAATGAAGACTTTTCAAAACGGTTTCCTCCAACAAAGTCAAAACTGAGACTTTTGGTGGCCAACGTCGTCCTCTTCAACCACAAGCAATCCTGCCAAAAAGAAGGTGCAAACATGGGTCCTGTATAGGAGCAAAATCAATACAGGTGCTAAAAACCATCTTTTTGAGTTCTCCTGTTAAGCTTGTTTACACGCTCGCTCGTGGCCTCCGTCTTGAGGTTGACTTGGATTATCATCGTTCCGCGGCAAGCAAAGAGAAAAAAGTAAAAAAAAAAAAAAAAAATGGGGCGGATGCTTCGGTTCAGTTCATTTCATCAACTTGATATCTTGTTGTGATCTGAATCATTTAATGCGAATTGAGGGTCGTGTCTCTTCAACTTTTAGCAGTTCCAAGCATCTTATATTTCTCCTGTAGTGCACATGCAGTCCTTTCCTTCCTACGCCACACCCTCCAATGTGAAGCTGTGGGAGATTTGACTAAGATCAGGCTGGCCAATTGTATTCAGCAGGATCGTAAATAACGCCCTATGCCTTTTGTTACAGGTTAATTTAGTCTAGTGCTTCTCCTCTGAGCACAAGGACCCGAGTGACATTCACTGTCATTTTTCTTTGCTCAATTCTCTGCGTTCCACATATGGTAGATGAACGCCTTCCATTTCCGGCTCGTTGCATTTATAGTGATCACTCAGGAGACAGCTGACATCTCTCCGCACTAACTTGGCAAGTTGTTTTAATTCGCCAGCCAAGGTAATGAAGTAGTGTCCAGAAATACACCGGCTGGGAAAAAAATTGAATGGCAAAGTCATGCACGCCTATGCTGCTGTATCTAGACATCCATGCGGGACGCAAGGAATTATTGTTCGTTTTAGTATCCCTCTATGCATTTCCTAAGAACCGTGTATTCGTTCTGTGTTTTTTCTAGGATTTTGCTGTCTCAATCTGGAAGATGAAACTGCCAGCTGTTGTAAGTCTCCCTCTCATGCCGGCTCCTGATGTGTCATCTCTCCTTTCGTGCAATCTGGTGTTGCTCATTTGGATTTGCGTACTTAATTGTACATTGTTTTCGTGATTTAGCATGGGAACTTATGCATACTTTTCTGAGACATAATCCATGAAATCTTTCTGTGCGAAATCCATGCGATTATCCTTACATATACTTCGAATGAAACTTTATTGCCATGGAAAGGGAACTTTTTTACAATGGGCGCAACAGATAATGCAATGATATTTCAGTCGCTGATGAATATAAAAGCTGTTCATATCCATCCTCACTTTTTTGTCAATTCGGAAGAATGAAGAGAAATTATGTTATCGGTATGTCCTATAGGACAGACACCGTCTCTCTGGTTTTGATGAAATTTCTTGAAAGATTTTGAGGAAATCTACTTCAGAAGTGTCAATCCACAAAATCTTGTACCTCACTTATTATCCGTTGTTACATTGTAGTTCAACTTTCTGTGCCTGATTTTGTTGTATCCTATAATTTTTAGATATGTTTTCTGCAGGCACTGAAGAGGAAAGGATTATCTCTGTGCAACTTTGTGCTCTTGCTGTCCGCTGCTTTCCTCATTGGCGGAGCGTTTGTCACAAATGATTATCCATTGCTTTCTTCATTCCGAAAAACTTATTCTCCGGCATGTCCCCTCAAGAGTCCTCTAATTTCTAATGAAAAGTTTCCTCGTTCAATTTTGTGAATTAGCTAGTTATATACGCCAATGGCATTGTGGCATCAAACCAAGGCTTTTCTTTCGCAGAAGTTTCTTGGATTGCATACTGTAAACAGTCAGCACAATGTGACATCCCAGTGCGAGGTTCGGCTATGCAACACAACTTTTGTTGCAATTGCGTGCATTTTCTGTCTTTGTTCTTAACTTGAAATAGAGGATTCTGTTTTCATCTGTTGGTTAAACTGTCCAATCAACAGACACCGTGCAAACCTCATGGCAGTGAGATGCTACCCAGAGGCATTGTTTCAAGCACTTCAGATCTAAAATTGCGACCTTTATGGGACTCACATAATACAAAGGTGCGATTCCATCGTTCTTTAAGTAGCATTTTCTCAGCTTCTATCAACTCTTACAACATGAAGTTTGTTCATCTTTTTGTTCAGAGCTCAAACTCAACGAACTTACTCGCCATTCCAGTAGGAATACGGCAAAAAGATAATGTAGACAAGATTGTCAAGAAGGTGATTGCTTAGACCTCCACTTTATGCCTGATCACCTTCTTGTCATGTATTTGATTTTGATCTTACATCGTTGCAGTTTCTATCAAGTGATTTCCTCGTGATGCTTTTTCATTATGATGGGAATGTGGACGGATGGAGGGACACCAAATGGAGTGATCATGCTATTCATGTGTCTGCTATCAACCAAACCAAGTGGTAATAGTAGATAGCCACTGAAGCTAATTCTCTAAGTGACATCTACAACTTCATCAATTTCTTCCTAACTTGCAATAAAGTTCTTCCATTTTGATATCCTAGGTGGTTTGCAAAGCGCTTTCTACATCCAGACATTGTTTCTGAATACGCTTACATCTTCCTTTGGGATGAGGATCTTGGAGTGGAAAATTTCCATGTTGGAAGGTAATAGTTTTCTGCTTTACTAGTGAAAAATTGGATGAGTGTGAGTTTTCCTATTTGGCTGGTAGTTGACATTTTATGAAAGCTCAATGCAGATATCTTTCAATTGTCAAAGAAGAAGGGCTTGAAATATCGCAACCGGCAATTGACCCGAATAAATCAGAGATCCATCATCAAATCACTGAACGAGATAGGAAATCGAAAGTACACAGGTCTGCTGTTTCTGTCAATAATATGATCGAGAAGAATAAAAAATCTACAGTTACAGAAACTGTCTATGAATTTGCAATGAGTCACAACAGCAGATGGAAATCTTATGTTCAATTTCTGGCAGATCATAAATTGTTTTTTTTTACTCTTGGTATCTAAGATAATGCATTTTCATCATGCTATTTATGGATTGTAATCATTTAGTTCTGGTGACATGGCTGTAACAGGAGGGTCGTCAGACAGATGGGTGGGGGATTTACGTGCTATGAAAACAGTACAAGCCCTCCATGCACAGGGTAAAAGTCTGCACACGCTATTGTCAGATTTACCATGATTTTTATGAGTATCTCAGTTTACATCAGCATCCTTCTAGGCTGAAATTTCAATGTACTGTGACGATGAAATGCTCTTACCTGATTGTTTGGGTAGCTAAAGGAAAAGGGTTTCATAAACTGCAATGTAGGTGGGTGGAAATTATGGCGCCCGTTTTCTCACGAGCATCATGGCGCTGTGTGTGGCATATGATTCAGGTACTGTGCAGTTTTTTACAATATTAAGAAAAGGCATACCAAAGGCATGGTCATGTATTCAGTCAAATGATTGTGGTGCACAATTGAAGCCCATTTATGCTTCAGGAGGAACTTCTATGAAAAAAGATTGCCCTTAAAAAGTTTGTACAGTTTTTAATTCTCTGTTGTTGGAGTCTACGTCTTCTATCGTATCATCCCTTTCTTATATCTTCTCTTCTTTTGCAGAATGACTTAACTCATGCATGGGGATTGGATTTTCGGCTTGGCTACTGTGCTCAGGCATTTTTCTTGTAGTGAAAAATTAATCAAAGATAGAATGTTTTCTTCTCCCCGTACAACTAATCTCCCAAAGCCTCTTTCAACAGGGTGATCGAATGAAAAAAATTGGGGTTGTGGATTCTGAGTACATAGTTCATTCTGGCTCCGTTACACTCGGGAGTGTGGTATGGAAAAATGTAAGAACCTTTACCTATGTCCTGCTATTGATTGCCTTAAGGTCATTTTCATCCTGAGCTCAGCTTGATAAATCCTACTTTTTTTCTGGATTTAGTTCATTTGCTCTTCTGACTGAAAAAGCAGATCAGTGCCATGTCTGGCACTTAGACATTCCTATCTTGAGGATTCATGCATGTTAACTGCATAATAAATCATAATATCAACTCTTCTACCCTCATTGCAATGTTGTGCTCTAAAATTTCTAACTAACAAGGTTAAGAAATTTTCAGGAGGGAAACCATATCCTTTCTTTATGTGTTTGTATGTGATCCACATGACTTTATGCATCTTAGCAAATATTTGTGGATGTTCTTCATCTTCTTGTTGCCTCTCAGGTTCTTCTCTTGCCAAACTTTGGATCCTTTAACAAACAGAAAAATATCTTACTTTCTCCATTTTTCATGTAACCTGCATAATTCAGTTATCTTATATAGTAGAACCTCAAGTTTATGCCTGGATGAACAGCGAAGTGTAAGTCTGTTGCAGCACGTAGTTGTATCTGTTGAATGGTATGTGGTAATCAATAGTCACTGGTGCAGGAAAATCATGAAGCAACGGGTGAAACTGTAAAATCCACCTCGCATCAATCAGTACCTGATCAACCCGATACTAGAAGTTTGGTAAGTGCTCTAAGGCAGCATATGCCTGACATTTCTCTGCAGGCTCAGATACATTTCTTCGAAATGTCAATCTGAAGAGGTGCCACCAAAAGAAAAAGAAAAGCTAAGAGCGCGCATGACAAGCAAAGCCTATCTTTGTTCCAGAAATAGTTTTCTATTCCAGAAACAATTTTGGAATAAAAATCCGTTTGGTAAAATTATTTCATTTTTCTATTTCTGAAATAGATTCTTGTTCGAAATAGATTTGGACTAGAAATCAGAAATAAAAATTTTCAATTTTTCTATTTCTGGAACAAAAATGAGAAATAAAAAAAAATTTTATCGTTCATCGCCGCCGCCGCCGACCCCGCCGGCCGCCGCCGCCGATTGCCGGTTGCCACCCACCGCCCGCCACTGTCGGTCACCACCGCCGCCGCCACTGGTCGTCGGGCGTCGCCGCCGGTCGCCGGCCACCGCCGCCGGTCGTCGGTCGCCGGCCGTCGCCGGTCGCCAACCAAAAGAAAGAAATTTTGTGTCATTATTAAACGAATTTCTATTTTTAGAGTAGAAATTTTGTATCGTTATCAAACAGTTATTTTTACTTAGAAACTCATCTAAAACTAGAAATAGAAAAATTTATTTCTGTTCCGAAACTATTTCTGGAACAGAAATGATTTCATGCGTACCCAATAGACCATGACTAGATGGATACTGTCTTGATAGTTAGCAGAACAGTTTTATAAAACCATTATCTATTATGGCATCAATCTAGTCATTGCTTAAACATTTGCTTTGTGCAGATTAGAAATGAGTCATTTGCTCAGTGGAGGATCTTCCAGCACAGATGGAAAAAATCAGTTGAGGAGGATCACTGTTGGACTGATCCATATTAAGCAGGATAAAAAGGCTACATGAAAGCATTTTTAGCTCCCTTGCAGAGATGAACCACAACATTTTTGGAAAATCTATTGAGGTATTGCCTCATGAGTAACAAAAGGTGGCAATTCATGCTATTCATCTCTCTTCAACAGTACTAGCATACAGCACGTGTTTCTTGGTGCTGAGAAAAGAGGAGCTACTCAAGCCATTCTTTTCACAAAGTTTTGTAAATGGAAAATCAGAACCTTGGGTCTTCTAACTCTTGAGTTCAACGACATTTCAACCGCGGTTATGCATTGAAGAGAACCCTGGAGCCTCGCTATTTTATTGACCGTGACGGTTATGATTGTGACGATTGTTACTGGAAAAAAAATACAGAAAGGAACTTTCTAAGAAGACAATGGGCTGTAAACTAAACCCGTGGGTTATAACTTTGACTCTTTGCAATTCAAACTTTGTTAAATGCTGAAATGTTACATTTAGTTTGAGGGGACAGAACAGTCTGCATCTTTCGCCTTTTTCCTTGTCTTTCCAGATTGTAGTCAAAGCTCCATAGTTCAAGATCAGCAAATAGATACATGCAGGCTCGTTTAGATAAAAAGGGTTTTATGAGGTTTGCCTCGGGAGGTTGTCTTGAATGGGGAGGGCAATCACATAAGACTAAAACTGGGTAGAGCGGACACCTTAATCTAGTGAAAAGCAATGGTTTCTGTTACCCTCCAGTAAGTCGTAGTATCTCATATCTATTTGCAAAGTAACGAAACATAATAGAAAGAATATTGCAATGTGCAATGATCGTTACAAACAGGTTCAATTCCTTGGTAGACATTTGCCAGAATCGCAACCCTAAACCCGAAAACTAGTGTAACAAATGTGAACTCTCGCAAAGTTGATTTCTTTTCCATTCATACATGTGGAAAGGATCTTTTATTCCTGTACCATCATTGCTGAACTCTTCTGCCAACAATCTCCGCAATCAGTTTTCCAAGTTCTTCCCCTGAATCCTCCTGCACGTGATGCCCCGCCTGGAAAACACACTAACCCCTTTAATGCCTTAACTTATTAAAAATGACTCAACAAAACGAAGGGATCATAATTGCATTTTGCTTGTACCATAGGAAGCTCAACCATCCTGAGTTTTGAGTCCTTGCAGAATTCTTCAACCCCATCATAGCTGAGCCAACGGTCTCTTTGACCCCAGCATATCGTAGTTTTGACTTTCCAGTTTTCATCCTTGAGTATCGTCCTTGTTTCTTCCACATACTTCTATAATGCGCAACAGTTGCAGCAAACATAAGAAATATGCAACGATCGAATGGCTCAATTCATCTCTCACCAAAATATTACAGCATTATTAGCTATTCTTCGTGGTAAAATATCAATATCTAAGATTCTGGAGGTTATAGTAAATGTTAAAAGCTAGCTCCATATTTTCCCATCCTGACTCTGAGCAATACCAGTTACTGGTAGGGCAGAGAAAAATGTAAAGCTTCATAGATTGTGATTAATGCAATTGTAAGAACAACATACTAGTACCTCTGCAACAACTTGTCGTAGTTGAGATCAGTTAAATATTGTTCATAGCAATGTGCCCAAAATCCACCATTCCTAATTGAATACACTATTCCACTCCCAAAAATATAGGGTTCTCTCTGTGCCGGTAGATTTCTAAAAAAGCTGACAAGCATGAAAAAAAAAAGAAAACTATTGGTAAAAAAGGTTACCAAACACCCGATTTCCCAATAACTTGGTAACTACCAACATTTTCATCACGTTACTATATTCATTTCGATAGTTTACAAATTATCAACATTTTCTTATCTTCTAGTTTTTGGTTACCGACCCCCATTCGAGTTACTTGCAAATGTTAATTTTCTTTTTTCTGATTTATCAACTTTTGGTATGTTTTGCCAGCTTTTATCTTGCTCTCTTGCTAACGCATTAGATTTATCAATTCTTTCAGAAGCTCACCAACTTTAGTTTTTCTCCCATTAGGTTACTCACTAGTTTTGATTGACCAAGTCTTGTTTGAGTTGCCTCTTGGTTTTTATTAAAATCTACCAACTTTTTTATTCATTACGAACTTTTATTTGCCTTACTTACCAACCCATTAAATGTACGATTCTTTTATCCAACTTTTATCCAAATAAGTTATAAACAAGCTCATGGCTGTCCAATTAAAACAAGTCCTTTGCAGGTGATAATTATTAGGGAAAAAACCACGAAAAACCCCGAACTTTACCCTGAGTGACACATTTACCCTGAACTTTTTTTTGCGCCGTGAAAAACCCCAAACTTTCAATTTGTGACACATTTACCCCATAAGGGCATTTTTGTCTTTTTAGTTTGTCTTTTTCTTTTTTTTTTTTTTTTCCTTCTTTTTCTTCCCTCTGCCGGCCATGGTGGAGCCGGCGGAGGGAAGCTGGCGCCGGCGAGGGTCGCCCTCGCCGGCGTGGGGCGAGGGCGGCCCTCGCCGGAGCCGACTTCCCTCCGCCGGCTCCGCCATGGCCGGCGGAGGGAAGAAGGAAAAAAAAAAAAAAAAAAAAAAAAAAATTTAAATGAAAAGACCCAAATGCCCTTCAATTTTGGGGTAGATGTGTCACACTTGGAAAGTTTAGGGTTTTTGGTGTCGCAAAAAAAAGTTTGGGGTAAATGTGTCACGGTTTGGAAAGTTTGGGATTTTTCACGGAGCAAAAAAAAGTTCGGGATAAATGTGTCACTCGGGGCAAAGTTTGGGGTTTTTCGTGGTTTTTTCCCTAATTATTATGATGCGATAGCTGCATCATACAGCAGCTCAAGTTTCAGCAAAATCATGTGAAAATAGACCTTTGTCCTGCTAAAAGTAATAATCAGCAATGATATGCAATGAGGATAAAGTGAGTTACCTTGAGCTCTTTCCTCATCGCCCTGCTAATTGCATTCAATGCAAAGCCAGAGGAGCCAGATGTGAGGTAAGGTCTCCGATAAACCATAGCATCATCCTCTTTCATTTTGTATGGACCACAACTCGTCAGGGCCTTATCACTGGCCCTAAGCGGATCCTATTTGGAAAGAGGAACTGATCTATGATCATTAAGTCCTCAGAACATGGGGAATCACTTAAGAACGAAAGGAAAGAGAGTCCAAACCTGAGAGAAAATCTCACCAAGCAAGAAGTTGCTGAATATGGACAGGCTTGATGGAAGGCTAGCATGTTTGCTTGTCAGCTTAGAGCAAAAACAAGAGAAAAAAGCTAAAGAGTGAATATCGTTCCGTTATTATCATGCCTCGCCACATCAAAATGGATTATGATCTTGGTTCAAAGTCAAGCAAATTACAATCCACTTAAAACATACTGAAGATAGATACAAGTATATCAACAGCGTGGTTTCATATGGAAAAGGAATGGATAGATGAAGGTATTGGCAACAGCCTTTATCACCACAAAATGAAGACTGACAAACAACCATGTGTATGCCTTTCGCGAAACGTTCAGATGGGAAAAGAACAAATATATCAGTGATGTACAAGTTGATCAGGTGACGAAACTTGAGACTTAATAATTTTTCACTGAATGTGATTCACATCGATCTGCTCCTAGTGTGATTGGGATTCCTTTCAAAGATTAGTAGGTTCCTAACTCTCTTATGATCCATACACATATTCTTTAGAATAAGGAAAACTCATCCTTTGAGAATTGGAGCATTACCATCAAGTTTGCAGTTGAATTTTTATTTTGCTGTGAGAAAAGTCCTCAGAAGCTGTTCTTTTTGGCCAAATTCAATCTTCTTCTCTCACAAATCCCATTTTCAGTGTTCACACAATCAAATACATTGCTAAACCAAAATTAAGAAAATAAATTGGATACCGGATTTATAAGTCAGTCAATGTGACCTACTCGAGACATATTCTAATGGTTCATTTCCAAACAAAATAAGCATTTGTAGATAATGCCATTTGCCTTTGTATGTCAATTAGCCCCAATTTGCAAACACTGCTGAATGGTTGGACAGAGTAATCGGTTATTTCCTTCGCTTTGTGTAAAAGAACCTCCCATAGATAAAATTCTGTGTTCTATTTGGACTAAAAGCACTAGACATGACTGTTCTTTATGATCTAGTTTTTTCTGGTCGATAGGAAACCAAAGACCATACACTAGGCACCAGCTTGCTAAAGATGAACATGAAAATCCAACAGAAAAACCTAGAAAAGAAGCGTTTATAAAACGATTCCAACCCCCTGTATTCATGGCGACAACTGTTGCCATTTCAATTCGCTCAGCCAGTAACAAGGTAGATTACAAAAAAGAATGACGTGACTGGCACGATAAGGTTTTAAGATATCTTACAGGTGGGTTTAAGAGGATCAAATGATTTAGCTTCTCCTGATGCTTGCTGGCATATTTAACAACAACCGGTGAAAAGTATCCCTGCACATCACATCAGATATCTATTGCTACAGAAATACATCCCATCATCTCTATAGAAATTAATACTGCATTTAACGTACCTGGACAACTAGAGAAACTTTATCAATGCCAAGACTGTTTATAAGAGACTCCAAGGATGATACATATTCTGCAATCCAGAAGCAGAATTATCCATTGCAAACTCCATTGGTAACATCACGCCTAGAAAGGGTCTAAAGTAACCACCATGTAAAGTATACAGTAGGCTTTTATTCATATTGAAGAGTACCATTCAATGTGTAGTTAAATCCATATCCAGGTTGGGGTTTATCCGAAAATCCAAAGCCTGGATGGGGTAAGGGCAAAATGAAAGAATTTCTTGGATCAGTATTGACAATTGAGAAAGCTAGTCATCACAGCAATCAGCTTAATGAATGATATGGATACTTCTCTTGCAGAGAAGGAGAGAGAAGAGCAATGAAGGAACTAAATTTAGGTTGTCTGCATAAGTGTCATTGGCACAGGGTGCAAGTAGTGCCTATGTTATAAATTGTAGGACAAATCGATTAGGGTGAACTTTGGACTGTTGAACTGCATTTCTCCATGAAGTGGGTTCAGATTATGGTCTGAACCATCTTATGATTAGATCGAGTACCATGCTTTTTCCTCCATTAAGGCCAGAAGAACCCCTCGTATTTCCCCTGGTGCTCAGAATTTGGATTCTGTATAAGCATAACACATGATACCTGGTTCTTTGCATGCGCCTCACAAATCTTATTACTGAACATCTTTTCCCCTTAGGATATTGTGCAAAATGCATATTCATTGAGCAATATTGTGCAAAATGCATATTCATTGAGCACCAATTCGTGCAAAATCTTGATAGAAATCATCTAGTTATCTGCAAGAATCAATTTGGATCAGATTATGCTACCCCGTTTCAAACCCCAACTGGCCAAGTTCTTACAAGAGGGAGTTTTTTAAGTTGATAGCGATTACTTATAGCAGGGAAAAACCCCTCAAGCTCATATATCAAGTATGGCCCATGTTTAGGAACACTAAAATAGCTGAGAATTCAACATCAGTTCACAGTATCAAGTTTTTGCAAGAATGAGAGAGGGCTGGAGTATTTTGAAAGATTCAAGGCAATTTTAAGCGAATGATCTTACCTATCCAGTCAACAGCAATTGCATGGTAGTCCTTCGAGAGAATTGGAAGAATTTTGCGGTATGAATAAGCCTGTATCTCAAGCATAATATTTTGTCATTCAAAGTAAGCACTACACAGATACTGGAATGCTGACGTTATCTTCCTCAGCGAAAATGGCATAAGCAGCAGCCTACAGCTGACTTTCCTATGTAAGAACAAGTATGGTACTTTAATAAACCCAATGGGGCATCTGACATCTGCCACTGGGGCATATAAGAGATAAATTAAGATGCTGAAGACTAATCCAAACATTATCATCCACATACGTCATCACTAGCAGAGACATATTTCTGCCAAGCATAATTGCAAAGACACATTGCTAGTAAAAACTAGATGAGACTGACCTGAGAAGGAAAGCCGTGAACTAACAAAACTGGAGGATTATCAGCAATTCCACTTTCGACGCAGAACCATCTAGGGGACAAAATCATTTATAGCATGTTTCAATCGGTAGTCCTGCAAATAATCCAATCTCAATTTGTGCACGCATGGAGTATCATATGAATGGATAGCTCAATTTGGTTGATTGACATTCTACAAATTAAGCCAGTTCAGGTACCAGCTGCTTTCTAGTAGTTAACAATACCTGAAAACATCTGCTGGAGACTGGGAACCAGAACCCATTATTAGTCCAAAAATTGGGTCTTTGGCCTTCTCTCCAGAACCGAGAACAGGAAAAGCTTTCACCTGACAAATAAGAGGGTAAAGACTAATTTGTACAGCGGCAATATAAAATTGACTCGACTGGAAAAACCAGCCTTGGTGCATTGATCGATATAACCAAGCTTTTAGCCTTGGCAAGACTCCCCCCAAATCTACAATGCAGGTGGCACATGCTTTCCATTTTTATCATGTATCAAAAAGGATACTCTCACTGTTCAAACAACATGTGGTATCGGAATGCAGTTAAAGTCTATACAGAGTATAGCGCCAATGTATGAACAAGTTCTGAACAAACAGCAGAAAATTTTCAATAACGAAAGCCATGTTCAAAAGATAAAATAGGGTACAATGACTCACCATTTTTCCTTGCTTAAACCATTCATCAGACTGGCTCCGCCCATCAGAATATTTACCTGGCAAGAACCAACCCACAGTTGTAGTTCAGATTTTTGTTCATAAACAAACTTCTGTATAGTGATATTCGTGCGTCCAGCAATTAATATCTTGTCACTTTAAGGAGGGAGAAAGGGTGAGAGGAACAAGAACACCTCCAGAGAATGAGAAGCCATCTCCAGCTGACACAGGAGCATCTATCAGATAATCCTGTCCACACATGTAGGCATATGAAACCAACCAATGATCTTGTCAAAGAATCAATTGGTACAATTAAGAATTAATCAGCAAGTCGCTAAATTTGCCAAAATCAAGTACCTCATCACTGTCGTCAACGCTGGCCTTGCAAGTGAGTTTGTTAGAATCTCTGCGGCTAATGAGCTGAGCTGCTGATTTGGGTCGGTCACCGAACCGAGAGGATAGAGAGGACTTGTGGCTTCGGACGAGGCATTCGAGTTGGCGTGCGTGAAGAAAAGGAATCATAGCTTGGCTTGCTTGGATCGCCATGGCTGTGTTGTAGCGGGAAGCTGAGAAAGAGGAAAAGAGGCCAAGTGACCGTTAAAGTTAACCGTTTCTTCTAAGGATAGGATGTGTCTGGTTGTCGTTAGTTGTCAAATAGCATTCGCTCTCTCTTGATTTTTTTTTTTCTAGATACTCCTTTTCATTTTCTTTTAAGACGTCTCTTTCTCATATATGGACAAAAACAAAAGTCAGTGACCATTGGACTGTAGTGAATTGTTACTATCCAATAGCCGATCCTTATTTTCAATCACCCAATGTATTTATTTTCTTTTTAATACAATCAATAATCTTTTCAGTGAGCTGCTAACATGAGGAGCCGTGTCGTGTAGATAGAAAGTCCGCCAAATGGACGTCATTTAGCTAGAAAAATGTATGTTACGTATCAATCACACGACTGACGTGGTGTGATTGATTAATCATGTTAATTAAAAAAATTAACCAACGACACCCCTTTATAGTCGCATTAGGATCAAGTCGAACATCATGTAGCATGAGAAATGCATCAGTGCGCATCGAGTGCAAGTGCCGACTCCGATAATAAATTAGGATTTTGAGAAAATGAGGATTTTCTTTTTCCTATTAGATTAGCTTCCATACATAAAGAATGCAATATTTATAGATGAAGCATAACCCACTATCACAGCATTTCTACTAACCTTTTAATCACCAATCTTCTACTAATAACGCATTTGTTTTATTAACACATTCTTAAATGTTGACAGGTGAAAGCAAACGACAAAAGCACTCTGCAGAGAAACACAAATTTAATAGAACAGACATTGTCGTCAAGCCAAATCTTGAAATGAATGAAACCATCCCAACAATCCCTTTTGACAGCTTTTGAATTACAGAGCTAATGACTCGCTTTGTTTCATTAATTTATCCTAAATCAATACTGTCAAATATCAATAGAATGATATATCGCCATTAAGTATAAGTCATGGCAATCAACAGGAGCTCATGGAGTATATTTGTCGAATAGCTGTAACTGCATTTGCCATAGAATAAGCGCAAAATCTGTTCTTAACCTTGCTTGACATACAAATATCGATTAGTCATCGAAATTCTCATGATGCTTACGTGATCCTTACGATCCAGTTTTGCCTAAGGAAAGACTTTATCTGTTGCTGATGATAACATCGACGCAAGTGAGCGCAATCAGAACATTCTATGAATGTGCATTCTTTGACAAAGTCCAGGGAAATTCCGGCTTATACAGAGCTAAATGACATGAAATTTGCTCAATCCCATTCCTTCCCAAACGGTTCAGATATACAGACATGACTCTTCAATTTCATCTCTCTCTTCTGAATGAATTTACTTCACAAAGTAAGGAAGGTTGAGCACATAGAGGAGAAAGAAGGCCCATGTGACCCCGGAGATCCCGCCGAAGAGGAACCCGCCGGTGAACTTGGCCCATCCATCTGCGGTCTGCAACTGATCAGGCTCCTTCTTCCTTCCGGTCAAGGTTAGCGACGGTGCGGTCGAGGGCTCTCCTTCATTGAATGAGGCGATCCCGTACATTGTCAAGCAGATGCTCAGGATCACAACCAGGCCTCCGGCGGCCAATGATCCTGCTGCTCCTGCATACTCCGTGTTCCTCAAAGGGCCGGCCTTGACGAAGGGCCCGACCAAGAGGAATCCGTGGGCAAGGCCCACCTCAACGCCCCGGAGGAGCGGGCTCACGGCAGTCCTGTAGGCGGGGAGGTTGGAGAGATACAATGCAATGAGAGAGCTGGATGTGACCGGAGTCTCGAGGCTCCCAATGAAAGGGTCACCATTGAGGGGTTGAATCACTTGGAAGGTTGGCTGCATGCGAAAGGTAGATGCAGGAATTGAAACCCATCAACTAATGTAATGAGTGAATGGAGCCACTCAAAGAATATGTACTCGCAAATGAATGATAACATGTTATAATCTCTTAATTATTTCTTTTATTTTATCGATCCTATTCTATTCCTATTCCAACTCTCACCCTCAAAATTTTACCCTGTTTCCTTACAGGACGTAGAAGTCAAAACCCACACTTAAAACTAAATCGTCCCCATTTCACATTCCCGAAAAAGTGAGATTCGAATCTCCCACCTCCCCTACCTCCACTTTCCATACTGAAAGCTATAATCTCTTGGTTGGCTCTTTTAGCACGCTACAAAAAAATTATTGCTGACAGAAATAATCACACAGCAAAAATCCAATCACGGTGACCTTTACACTCAGATTAGCTCAATCAGTTCATATACAGAAAGACTAGCTTCTTGCAACCCTATGCCATGTGAAATTATTCTTCTATATACACAAATCCAAAAGACTAAGAAGGGTGAACCGAGAATGAGAAACTAGACTGAATGGTGGAAGATGAACTTCCACTCATTATCTTCAAGTCTCATTTTCTTCTTCCAAGACTAGCTAAAAAAGTCAGATGACTAGAGAATAACATTAAGATGTTTTAAAGACCAATTCATTGATTTTACGCGGCACAAGCTCGTTCGATTGAATCACGACTCGTGATACACAAAGCAGGATGGACGCGAGAAGACTCAACTTCTCGGATTGGGTAGCCTTGACAGTGAAGGAGTGAGTCCTCCTGGTGGGCAAGGCTCAAAGAGGAACCAGAGAGGCCCTTGGGAGCAATCGGGCTCTGGATGATGATGATGCAAAGCTGCTCTTGAGTTGACTGGCCATGGGAGATGCGGTTGTGGCAGCCATTTTCCCTTCTGCAGCTCCTCTCCTGATAACTTAAAAAGAGGAGAAGATTCTTCGGGAGGAAAAAAGCGTGCAGGTATACAACGGAGAAGAGGGTCGAGTTAGATTTTGGGAAGAGGGTGAGAGGATCTATTGTTGGAAATTTCCTATAATATGGGCTTACATTAATTAATTGATTTCCAATTTTAAATAATCGGGCTAATAGATATTCCAATATTTATTGAACCATACAGTGATCTGATTGAATTGGGTATTGGCATCTATTGATAACGGGCCTAGTTGAGCAGCAAAGTGTAGGTAATTGTGTTTAACTGAAGCCTGCAATGGGAAGGGCCCAGTTGACACGCTATTCAATAGGATTTGCTAGATCCCCTCTTTAGCCTATAAAAAAGATAGGTAACCTACCTATCGGTTGCTGCTATACTGAAATAGGTCATAGAGAGGAAGATCTGACATTCCAATAGATCCCTGATTATCAGAGTGATCTACTTTTTTTCACTTGAAGCGATGGCTTAAACAGGTACGCTTTAATTCCGCTGCATTTAGTGATATCGGTGTTCTGATATGGATCCGTTTCTTCTTGATTGATTAGTTATTTATGTGAATAATATTCTACATGTGGTATCAGCGCTAATCATATATGATTGTATAACCCAAATTTTTTATTTTTTATGGACAAATTCGAAGCTTACTATTTTGAGCCGAAAATTGTCATTATTCTTTCGTGTGGATTTTTTGCTCAATTGATCCCGAAACCATAAGGCTTTTGTTCTACATGTCAAGATCTTTTCAACCATATATAATTTGCATAATTTTGTTGAGAATTGAGAGAGAATTTCAAATTCAAAATTCTAGGGTTTATGCATGATAAAGTTCAAATTACTTATTGATTGATGTTTGATGCAAATCTTTGTATGGGTATTGTTATATATTAGTTTTAGTATCCTTTTGTTGTATTAAATTGAGTTTTAGGGTTTAAATTTAAGAAAACCGAATTTTCGGCCGTGGGAGCTTTAGGTCCGAAACTTTGAAACTTGGATGTGATAGATTTAGTTGGTTTTTTTTTTTTTTTCGTTTAATTCATTATAGTTAATTACATTGATGTTCTAAGCAAAACTCATGAGAAAATTTCATCAAAAATCATGTTACTTTGTGCCTTTGAAGGTTCGGGTCGAAACCGGGTCGTGCGACCCAGTTTTGTTGCAAATTCGTGACCTGGCTGAAGGTTGAAGAAGACCTCCAGCCGAGCCTGGGCCTAAATATGGGCTTTCGCCCTTTTTTTTTTTTTTTTTTTAATTTCGTAGGCTAATTTCGTAGCCCATTTCATGGGCCTTTTCCTCAATTTGAAAGGAGTGGGCCCGTGGTCCAATTAGGGCTGCTCGTGGGTCCTGGGCCCGCGAGAGTCCAAAATACTATTAAAATAATATTATAATAATAATAAAATTTTAAAATTTTAAAAAATTGTGGCAAAAATTGTTGTTTTGAAAAATGCAATATGATCATTGGAAACACATGTTGTGAAGTGTTTCATATTGTTTGATGAATTTTGGGCATAAATATTTGAAGTTTCCTATTGATAAAGATTAGTATATACAAGTACTAGCCCAAAGGAGTTATTGTGTATATTAATTTGGAAAATAGTATGAAGTTTAATCCCTATATTTAAAAGATGTGGATGTATAATTGAAAAATATTTATCTACCCAAAGGGGATAAATGTTTTGAAAATTATATGTAATTCCCCTCTATATTGATATTATGGAAATGTATGATTTAAAGGATTTGTCTGCCCAAAGGGGATGGATCCTTGAAAATTATATGAAATTCTCCTTATTGTTACTTTATAAATTTCATGCTGTGAAAAATAATGGTGCATTATACACTCTCCCAAATGGGAGTTTATAATGTATTAATTATTTTTGTTGAAATACTCATTGCCCATAATTGATCTTATTGCATTATGTGTGACAAACAGTTACCTTTGCTGTAAATAACAACAATGCCACGGTTCAAATATTAATTGGATCAAACTTTAAGAGATGGAAGTAAGACATAGAGTTTGCTCTGGGCATCGTCGATATAGACTTGGCTCTACGTGAGGATGAACCTGCCAGGCCCAATGATCAAAGTATTGCAGATCAAAAGGCCCATTATGCTAGATGAGAAAAATCTAACCGACTGAGCCTCATCGTTATGAAGAGGTCCATTGCTGAGCATCTCATTAGTGGTTTGCCGGAATATACAAATGCCAAACAGTTTCTTGAAGCAATGGGAGAAAGACATAGAGTTTCAAATAAGGCTAAAGCAGAAAACTTGCTGAGTGAGTTAACAAACATGAGGTATGATGCTGCTATGGGTGTTAGAGAATTTATACTGAAGATGGTCCACATTCAGTCCAAACTTAAGGCCCATGAAATTGTTCTTTTTGAAAATTATATTGTGCATCACGCCTTAAATATTCTGCCAGCTGAATTTAGCCAGATTAAGACTACTTATAATGCTCAAAATGAGATATAGAGCATTAATTCCTTGATTACCAAGTGTGTGACTGAGGAAGAGAAGTTGAAGAAGGAAAGGTATGAGTCCACCCACTTAACTGTCAATGCCAAGTTGAGTTTATCTAAAGACAAATGGAAGCCTAAAGGATCAAATGCTCATAGTCCAAAGAAAGGGTAAGACTTCAAGAAAAATGGGAATTATGGGAGAAATGGAGATAAGGATTTCAAGTGTTTCCACTATAAGAAGTAAGGTCACAAGAGAGCCAATTGCTACAAGTTCCAAGCTTGGCTAAAAACAAGAAAAGAAAGTCACCAAGGTGAGTTGTTGGTGTGTTTTGAATCAAATCTAGTTGATGTTCCTATGGATTCTTGGTGGCTTGATTCTAATGCTACTGTTCATGTGACTACTACCTTATAGGGTCTCACAAATCTAAGGAATCCAAGTCTGAGGGAGTCAAAGCTTAAAGTTGGAAATAATACCGAAGTTGATGTGGAGCGCATAGGGACAATTGTTTTGAATTTAGATTTTGGTTTTTAGCTTGTCTTGAACAATGCTTTTTATGTTCCTAGTTTTCGGAGAAACTTAGTATCTCTTTCTTCTCTTGACAAAGCTAGATA
Source organism: Eucalyptus erythrocorys (assembly GCA_014182555.1). Taxonomy (NCBI): domain Eukaryota; kingdom Viridiplantae; phylum Streptophyta; class Magnoliopsida; order Myrtales; family Myrtaceae; genus Eucalyptus; species Eucalyptus erythrocorys. The sequence continues at coordinate 32,229,210 of CM024607.1, read as the reverse complement.
TTGTCTTCATTTTGTGAATAAGAGAGTGGATTTGAGTTATGATTCCAGAATTATTGGAAATTGTGTTTTGTCTTATGGATTATATCAATTATCTTTATCTCCAAATAGACCATATTGCTCTTTCAATGTCAAGAATAATGTTGCCACATAAAACAAAATTTTCAGTTATTAACCCGATAGTGTCATTTTCAATATAAAATCTTTTTCAAAATAAAATAAGTTAATTAATGTAGCCCAAGTGAGAGAATGTTGGAAATTTCCTATAATATGGGCTTATATTAATTAATTGATTTCATATTTTAAATAATCGGGTTAATGGATATTCAAATATTTATTGAACCCTACAATGATCTAATTAAATTGGGTATTGGCATCTATTGATAACGGGCCTATTTGTGCAGCAAAGTGTAGGCAATTGTGTTTAACTGAAGCCCGTAATGGGAAAAGCCCAGTTGACACGCTGTTCAATAGAGTTTCTTAGGTCCCTCTCTAGCTTATAAAAAGGAGGAAAAAGTCACGAAAAACCCCAAACTTTACCCCAAGTAACACATTTACCTCAAACTTTTCTTTGTGCCGTGAAAAACCTTAAACTTTCCAAATCGTGACACATTTACCCCAAACTTTTTTTTGCGAAATCAAAAAACTCTGAACTTTCCAAGTGTGACACATTTACCTCAAAATTGGAGGGTATTTTGGTCTTTTCATTTTTAAATTTTTCTTTTCTTTTTTTCTTCTTCTTCCCTTCGCTGGCCATGGCGGAGGGAAGCCGGCGCCGGTGAGGGTCGCCCTCACCGGTGTGGGGCAAGGGTGGCCCTTGCCGGCGTCGGGCGAAACGCGTGACGCCCTCGCCTGACGCCGGTGAGGGCACCCCTCCCCAGATCTGGCGTCGAGCGGCCCTAACCGGTGTCTGGCGAGGGCGGCCCTCGCTCGATGCCGGCGAGGGCCGCCCTCACCCCACGCCAGCGAGGGCGACCCTCACCGGACGCCGGCTTCCCTCCGCCGACTCCACCATGGCCGGCGGAGGGAAGAAGAAAAAAAAAAGAAAAAAGAAAAAACAGAAACTAAAAAGACAAAAATGCCCTTATGGGGTAAATGTGTCACGGTTTGGAAAGTTTGAGATTTTTCACATCACAAAAAAAAGTTTGGGGTAAATGTGTCACTCGGGGCAAAGTTTGGGGGTTTTCGTGGCTTTTTCCCTAAAAAGGATAGGTTATACCTATCGGTTGCTTTACTCCCATTGAAAGCTGCTATACTAAAATAGGTCATAGAAAGAAAGATCTGGCATTTCAATAGATCCCTGATTATCAGAGTGATCTACTTTTTTTCACTTGAAGCGATGGCTCAAACATATACGCTTTAATTCCGTTGTATTTAGTAATATTGGTATTTTATAATTATATATGGATCCGTTTCTTCTTGATTGATTAGTTGTTTATGTAAATAATATTCTACATCTATTACATGAAATCTCGTGGTCGGAGAGGAGTGAAGTGTAAGGTTGGAGGGGCTTGATTGGTTGGATGGTGCCGTGACCTTATCCCACCTTATCCTCTTTGGCAAAAGGCCCTCATGGCCAAGCCAAGACGCCCAACAATGCATCGGTCAAAAATCACGGCTTTTACCCACTTTCACGTCATGTTTTGAACTGCCATTGCGTTGGGGGAACACATTCACAATGTTTGGACAACAAATGGGAAGACAGAAGCTTTTGATCGAGAGTTTGTTTCAAAGATTAGGCGATTAATGGGCACTCCTGCAGTACTTTTCTTTTTAACACTTCACGATCAATCATGATCATCAACTGAACTAAAATTGCTCAATTAATCAATCCTACAACCCCGAAATGACAGATTATTGTGGATTCCAAGCAAACAAAGTAAAAAGAACTCTTGAATGGGCATGTGCTCATTTTGAATAAAGATTATCTCTTTATATTTACATTATTCGTGATAGTATACACGTATATATGATTTTGCTTAAGACCGTGTGTCTCATCATTGTTTAGAGCGTCTCAGCTGTCTGTCTCTCTAAGTCGATCTCTAATACGAAGTTGACCTTGTATCCATTGATCTAACTAGACTCAATCATGGCCCTTGATTTCTCAATTGGTGAAAGTTCGACCGGTTTTTTTTTTTTTTTTTTTTTTTATCACAAAAGTTCGACCGGTTAGAAAAATCCAATCAGGGCAAAGCCGGGAGGCCCAGCCCATTACCCACGTCTCCCGGCCTCATAGCAAAATTGGTTTACTTAACCTACGGTGGGGACACATAAGTTTCAGGAGTAGGTTTTGACTCCCACGCCCTACATAGCACTTCGCTGTCTCCATCTCCCGCTTCTCCTCTCGGGCGGTTCTGCGTCGAGCTCGCCTTGCGCTACTCATGGTACTCTCTTAGTTGCATACCGTACTCGACAATTCATGCACTTTGTACTGGTGCTTGTGGTTAGCTTTTCTCGTTTGTTTTGGTTGGGGCAACATGCTTGTGGTTGGTTCGATTCCAACTGTCTCGTGAGAATTTCGGGTTTTCTTGTATAAGAGAAGTTGGAGATTTCCAGCAGAAAGAAGGGGTCTTGAATGCTTTGTGTTGAGATTCGCTAGTCCTCGAAAAGTTTCTCGCTTGCTTGCGTTCTTGCAGGCTGTTCCAAGATTTGTAAAGCTCTCAAATCTTTTTCCCCCTCGACTTTGGGAGGAAAAATTCTTGAAAACAGAGAGAATTGTGACGATAGTCTCTCTGCAATTTCATTTTTTTTTTTTTTTTGTCAATCTATCGTATCATCTAGTATTGCAAGCACGAGTAGTAGTGAGTAGTGACGTTTGAGTCGATTTTTCCTTATACATTTTGCTGTCACGCCGCCTCGGATGGAACACCCGCTTAAAATGAGGTAAACATGTTCTTATGTTTCTAAAAAGAAGTTCATTGTGGGAAATTAATTATTGATACTTTACATTGATTTACCAACGCGAAGAACGCAGCTACCATATTTGGTGTGTTGTGTAGCACTGTAGATGTGCCCAGCGTCCAAGAATGTTGGTTTATGATGCCATTGCCTTTCTGAATATGTTTCGATGATATTTTAGCCTTCAAGTGTGAGTCTGACTAGGTGGTTTGGTTATTTGTAATGCAGTCAAATGGATCAGAGGCCATTTATTTTGTCCGCTGAGAAGTTTTGCTACTGTCAAGTCGCAAACGCTTCAGCCGCAGAAGAAGTAAGCTCTCTATTTCTTAATCCAAACTAGCCTGTCAAATGAAGTCCTTTACACGATCACTGGAAGATATTTCATGCTTTTCACTTTCTTTCGATTTGCCTTTTGTGTCGCTTATTATGGAATCTGCTTTTATCCTTGGCAGCTTTAGGAAAAAGAGACTTGATGAAGTGTGTTTTGAAAGGTTTCAACAACACAGTCGAAACATTATACAGTCATGGATTCTCCAAGGTACACCCTTTTGAGGCATCATGCAACAAAAAATGGTCGAGCTTTTGTATTGAAAAATGTTGATCGGTGTTCTGTAATAATCAGGGGAACTCCGTACAGGGTTCAGTCTAACATGAAATATATGTTCGCATCATTGATAATGTGATGATGGAACTAAGAAATCCACTGGATTAACTGAATCATCATTGTTGGGTTTCCGGATGATGGGAAGGGCTATATTGTTTGTACATTATGCCTCATTCACATTTATATTTGCTTTACATGATATTGATCCATCTGAGAACCTGAAATCCAGTGAAACGTGGCTTTTGTTATCAAGAATTACATCTGATCTGGCAAATTTTCCTTTCTGGTTTGATGGGAACTCTTCTGTCATCTATTTGTAATCAAATATCTTTTCCATATATCCATGGCATTGTGACTGTAACTGCTAAGCAGATGCTCTGGCAGTTGGGTTCATCTCTCACCTCTCACAATCCATGTCTCAGGAAAAGTTGTTGTGGGTGGGAAAGTAGTCAATGAAGCAGGAGCACTTGTGTCGGATCAAGCATATGTAAGGATAATGGATGAAATTCCAAAATATGTAGAAAGGTGATTATTCCACAGAAAACACTTTGCATCTTTTTATTTTCCCTTGCCAAGGGAACGGTTTGGAGTCATTGTGAAGAACGCTTAGCTAGATTTTGCTTTCCTATGATTATGTAATACAGAGAAGGATACAAGTTGGAAGCAGCCGTTGAACAATTGGGTGTTGATGTGGAAGGAAAAGTAGCTCTCGATTCAGCACTGTCCAGAGGAGGATTTACAGATTGCTTACGCCAGTATGGTGCATCATTTGTTTACGGAGTTCATAAAGGTTACGGACATGTAAGTTCGCTAATATATATTTACTTGTGCCATTGACGGTAGCGTTCAAAGAAGCACTTGTTACGTCCTTTTACGTATGCATTCCATTTCAATAATATTGGAGAGAACGATAAAAGCATATTCAATTTCATGTTGGTTTTGCACAATTGTGATAATTCTTCTGAACCATTTTATTGGTGCCTTTGTCTTGTTAGGTAGCAGACAAGATTCGTCGAGATGAACGTGTCTCCATAATAGAACGGACGAATTTGAGATACCTCCCCGGGCTCCCTCAAAAGGTTGATTTGGTGACTCTAAACCTATCATTCATCTCAATTCTATTGGTAAGTTTGAAAGCTTTATAAAGAGTTCTACCACAAGTCTTGTGTGTCATCTCTGATTTCCCTAAGAGTAGTTTATTACTTGTCGCCACTTGGTGACTGCTGTCATGGTCTGTTCTTGTAGGTCATGCCAGCTGTTGTAAATGTGATGAAGGAAGAGGCCACGTTGGTCACCCTGGTCAAGCCTCAAGATGAGGCCCGCAGACGACAAGTAAAAGTTTTAGTTAATTGTGTTGTATTCTCTATAAAATTGCGTGGATGTAAGCAATCTGCCTGCATCTACATTCTGGTCACAAAACAGTGAAGGAAGGAGGTGTTTGTTTAGCAATAAATGAAAATGCTTTGGTTGTAGTCAATTTTTTCTTCTTAATCTTTTGGCAGGTCAATCAATACGGTGCCGTAAGAGATCCCCTTGTTCATCAAGAGGTAGGCATTCAACTGACTTTTTGCCAATTGATGTTTTTGGCCTCACATCTTCGATTCGGTCAGCTCCGTCTGTTCCGCCCTGTCTTTCACAAATCGAGTAGGTAAATAACCATGTGTTTTCGTCACTTTTTATGTTGAGCAGGTCCTTGAAAAAGTTATCAATGGTGCGGAAAATTTCGGGTTCCAGAAGAAAGGTTGGATCGAATCTCCTTCATGGCGTGATGAATTCAATAAGGAGTTCTTCGTCTGCTTTAACCGGACAGCCGAAAGAAAAGAAGCTGACTCCACTTAGAAATCTTTTATGCCTTTGCCTGTTACGTGAAATCTGAGTCGTCATGACGGGCAAGATTAGATAGATGAACATCAGCAGAGACAGAGATGGGTTCCCCTCATAAAGCTGGCTACTTGCTCTGGCAAGATACTCGTTGATCGTTCGTTTGAGGCAGAAAGAGTAGTTCAAACCAAAATTTCGATCTTGTTAAATATTGGCTAAGTGGTGTCCAGGGGATTTTCCTTGTTCCATGGAACTGTGACATTTCTTGTTTCGATAACATGAACTGTAGCTGATGCATTTGACTATTGAGAGAAAAATGTTCGGTTGGTCGGACCCAGACAATAATCTTCTATCTCCTCGCCCGTGTCATATTGAAAGCAGATGAAATGCAAATGTTATCGGATGAGGACATCTACATATGCAAATCACCCCTCGTATACGTGCTTATTGAATTAGCGGTCGTCCTTTAGAGGATAAGAAATCGATGGTGAGAATGACTGATAATTTGGGCAACGTCCCTTCGCATCGAAACCAATCCCGAGACAGATTGCAAATGGGATGACGTATCTTTGCCTTGAAACCAAATCTAATGTGATAACTCACTTCGAATTGCGTATCAATTTGATGCGCACTCATTTTGTTGGAAAGTTAAGTAAATGGTTAACGATGAGACACTACAGCACTGCCGTGGCACCTGCAATGTTCACAGGTGGAAACAAAACAAGTGACACCTGAAGTGACGACTAACATCCCCCGCATGTCAACTGAAGCTCTTGACCGCTGAGTGCAAGTACGAAGAAAAGCGTCCGTCGAGGCTAGAATGGCTTGCCTTGGTGGCTAATTCCCAAATTGTTCCACTGTCCATTTGATGTAGTCATAGCCTATGGCCGAGTAATAAGTCAATGATTTCACAAGAGGCCATGCATACTGAGCTACGTATTGTTCGCACATTTCATCATTTCGTAAGGGATGCTAAGACCAACCATCCATCCAACAACGGAGAACCAAGATAGCAAATATAGCTCAGCTGTGCCCGATGTTGTTCTGATCGAGGCGTCACTCTGGAAGAGCAATTTTATACATTCACTGGTACCACATGGATGTAATTTGTACCATGGCCTGTTCAAGTAATGGATGCTCCTGCAATCCATGGTAGAAACTCCTGTTATTCCAGCACATCAACACAACAATCATCGGAAACGACGAAGAAATCGAGCAGAAACATTATGATTCAAGAAAATTGTAACGAAAGAATAATATATCGGACAAGGACGCTTACCTCCTGAGTTATAAATGTCCACTTTGATTTCACTAGTGCCTCTGAAGAGTCCGCTGGAAGGTCTCCTTCAAATTCATTCAAGAGTAGAGTCCGTCCATCTGATGAGATAGCAATAAGAATGGTTCATAATAGGTTTAAAGAACAAAAGCATTAGGTTTACAGCGGAAATAACAAGATTACCCCAGCATTTGCAACCAGTTTTCAGCTTATGACTTACCCAGATGAATCATACAATTTTTTTGTATAGAAAAGACCATTAATCCTCCCAACTCAATCAATTTTGCCACTAACTCCCCAGTTAGCCATTGCACGTTGAACTTGACTCACTTTAGTCCTACATTTTCGAGTTTGGGACATCTGGAGTGCCATAACTTGACACGGGGGACACTTAAGTGCCATAACCTTTTTTCGGTACATTTAAGTGCCACTTTTTTTTCAAATGGGACACTTAAGTGCCACCTCCGGCGACCTTGCGGGAAATCCTACGTGGCACGTGTTTATTATTTTTTAATACTTGCGTGACTCACGGGAGAGCTGAGTCGGCGCCGACTCAGCAGAAACAACGCTTGTTTACATAATAAAAAATTAATTAAATTAAATTAAAACTTAATTTTAATTTAAAAAAGGGGGGACGAGGGGCGGGCGGGCGAGGGCGAGCCCTCGCCGCCGCCGCCGCCTCCCGCCGTCGCCGGGAAGGGCCGGCGACGGAGGGGGAGGGTCGCAGCGAGGGCTCGCGGCCCTCGCCGCCGGTCGGCCGGGGCCGGTGACCCCGGCCGACCCTCCCCCTCCGTCGCCGGCCCTTCCGGCGACGGCGGGAGGCGGCGGCGGCGAGGGCTCGGCCCTCGGCCCACCCGCCCCTTCGTCCCCCACCCTTTTTTTTTTTAATTTTTTAATTTTTAGAGTATTTTTAATTAAAATTAAGTTTTAATTTAATTTAATTAATTTTTTATTATTTTTACACGTCGGATGCGAAACGGCGTCGTTTTTGCATTTTTTTGCCACGTCGCATGCAAAAACGACGCCGTTTTGGACCTCCATCGCGGAAAATTGCCACGTCGGCCATTTGGCCGAATTTTCGCCGGAGTAGCACTTAAGTGTTCCATTTTACTCCGATATTGGCACTTAAGTGTTCCATTTGAAAAAAAAGTGGCACTTAAGTGTACCGAAAAAAAGTTATGGCACTTAAGTGTCCCCCGTGCCAAGTTATGGCACTCCAGGTGTTCTTTACTCTACATTTTCACTCAAAACGTTATAAAAGTTGTTCCACTTAGGAACTACTTCAAAGCAGCCGGTTGGTCAGCCTAAAATTAATGTTGTGTTTGCTAATTTCCGGGAAAAAAAACAAGGGCTTTCAAGTTTCAAGGACTCCGTGGATGCCCTAATCAAGGAAACAGGAAGCTCTTCCTGTTATCTTCTCTAGTTTGTTCTCACTTCACCAAAAATATCTCCACTAACTCCCAAGTTTCGCTCCTTTTAACTCCAAGTGACAAATGTTTCTCTCCCATTTGGTCATTTTGCACTGCGAATTAGTTCAACCAAACTATGTAAGCATATCACAGAATTGGATTATTGAACTCTCGACATTCTTCAAGATTTCACCTCGAGGAGGATTTTGATCCTAGCTAGCAAACATCAAAACCATCATCATATTCCCCAGTTGACACATCTTCCTTCCACAAATGCAACTCTAGGCTCCACTTGCATCCAATATTAGCAGAAGACTAGGGAAACAACATCAGAAGGTCTAGAGCAGAAGGGGACGAGAACAAAATAAATCCAAATCCTCCTCCTGTAAAAAGACGACAGGATCATGTTTTTCTTGGGTTTTCATCTTCTACTTCATGGAATTTGATATTCGATCCAATTTACTACATTTGAAAGATAGATGGGGAACCTCCCCGCAACGCTTAAACAACTATTTGCAGCATTACTAGTGGTGCATTCAGTATGCTTATTGTTGTGGAAAAATAGATGGTGCATTCAGTATACTAGTCTTGTTGGCAGCAGCAAAGGTAACAACATGATGGCCATTAGCAACCCCACCAGCACAGGGTCTCTTGGGTTGAGGCTTCGCAACTTCAGCTGCACTTTTCTTGTCGGCCTTGGCCTTCTCCATCTCGAGGACCAGCTTCTGAAGCGGATCAACAGGAAATTGCTCGTCTAGCTTATGTTCTTCAATGCACTTTATCACAGCCTTAAGGGCAGATAGCTCCTTCTCATTCACTTCAATCTACAGAAACATTAGTTTTTTAGGCATTGTTTTCATGCCTTCTTAAAGGCGTCATGAAACACACCAAAACCAGGTGAAAAAACATTGTCTCAAATTTAAAGCATGGGAATTACAGATGTCTCAGTGATCACCACTTGGGGACATTAAGCAAAAATTTTCTAAGATTGTGGTCAAAGTGCCTATTGTCTAAGAGACAATAGTGCGCACTAAACAGGCTCATTGTAGAATTTTGTTTTCCATTCAAGGTACCTATAGTTTTAAAACATGATGATTGGTACCATGTTAAATTGAACTCTGAGAAAGGACCCACTGCCTTCAACCATAAGAAATCAGAATATAAGCAACTTTAATGCGACATCAAAGACAGATATCGACATCCAAAAACAGTGAACAAGCATGTCATGGCCACACCACCATTGTCCACACACCGAGGCTCTCATCGGTTCATAAGCCACTTCAACTTAGAGCCATCCATCTTCTCCGAGCTTTGACAGATCAACTATCTCGGACATTTCACAGCTCACCATGCTTCATGGTAGTGTCTTAGGACAAGCTAGAATGGCTTACATAGTGATGTGGTACCTCATTCCGCATGCATTTGTCATTTAAAAGTCATTCCACAAGAATGGTGTATTTATCCAATAAATATTTCAATTAGTCGTCTCAAAACAACTTGCGAGAGGAACTTGCAACGAAATGGATCGCCCCATGCCTCAATATCATTGAGTAACTAAGAGAATGGTAATCATAAAGCTAAATGCCACCCATTCACGGGTGACCCAAAACCAACAAATGAAGGGGCATCATCACCGAATGCTACAAAATAAGTACGATTAAGCACACAACAAACCTGTCCCGAAGGAGAGCTGTTTCAGGTTTGTGGTGAGGAGAATTTTTGACATCTTTCGGGTAAGATTTCAGCAAAGGCACGGGGAGAGAACTGGTTTGTTAGCTCAAATGCAAATGCCAAATTAACAGCATCTATTTGCCTACCACTATTAGCCAAAAGTTCGATTACACCGTGAAATACAAGAGACAAATCACACGTTAAAGCATGCTACAGGCAATTTAATTTATGCATGTACGGGGTCAATGGGAAAGTCAGCACAAGTGAGCCAAGCTACGGTGACTAGTACATGAAACAAACTGTTTGAGTGCACCAGTTTTAAAGAACTTGCGTGGTTTGTTTCTGCAAAAAGTTTACCACAAAAGGAGTAGCATAAATATCTCAACAATCATGACCTCTTCAAATAATTTTGTCCAAGCGAAACCTGAGAAGAATCACAGGTGAGCAATATCTACACAATCGAATCAGGTAAGCATCACCTGATCATCTCTTTTATTGAACTCGAATCTGTCTTGTATATGCAGAAATTCATTGAACAAGCTCAAAGCTGAATACAAGGTGTTTGTGAAAATACCAGAGAGAAGAATTCTGGTAGAAACTTCATTTTTCTCAGTTAGACACTCTCTAACTTCCTTCACACCTCTTTTTATACTATGGTAAGTAACTGCTTTAGCTTTATACATCTTAACAGACTCAGTAACTGTACAGGAAATAAAACCACTAAACAACCTAACAGTTGGACTCCAAATCTCGAGACCATTCTTCCTCCTATCAGGTTTTCAGCTTTCTTTAGTCTCTACTTGTTGCTGAAGTATACCAGCTTGTACATCATCGACTTGTTGCTCCGAATGCATTAATTGCATTGATCTTTGCCCCGCATCAGCTTAATAGTTTGTATTTGCTTGTTCTTTACTTCAAATTGTTCTCGTATCTCTCTCGGCCGCATTAGTTCAGCTTGCCGTTTGCTCTCAACTTGATGTTTGCTGCTAATCTTGTGCTTATCTTCAATAGCCCCCCTCAAATTGGGAATTGAAGAAGCTGAAATGCCCAATTTGGTTGTAAGATGAGCATGTAAGAGACGTGTCGATGACTTTGTGAAAATGTCAGCCACTTGATACTGACTAGGAACATAGCGAACCTGTAAGGAACCAGAGGACACTTTCTCTCTTACAAAGTGAAAATCAATCTCGATGTGTTTGGTTCTGGCATGTAAAACAGGGTTTGCTGTTAAGGCTATAGCCGACTTATTATCACAGTAAAGGCTAATAGGGGGTGATAGTGAGCAACCAATGTCACGTAGGACAAAGCTCACCCAGGTAAGATCAGCAGTAGCCGAGGCTAAGGCACGATATTCAGCCTCAGTAGATGAGCGACTTACTGTAGGCTGCTTCTTTGCTGTCCAGGAAACAAGATTAGATCCTAGAAAGATACAGAACCCAGTTATAGATCTTCGAGTATCTAAACAACATGCCCAATCAGCATCCGAAAACCCATAGAGGTGCATAGTGCTCTGAGAATGGATAGTCAGGCCATAGCTAACAGTACCTTTGATGTATCTCGGTACCCTTTTTAAACTCTTGAAGTCTTTGTAGTTGGGCTGTGCATTTTCTGACACAACTGGTTTGTAGCATAAGCTATATCTGGTCTTGTGATTGTAAGATATTGTAATCGTCCCACTATACTTCGATACTCAGCAAGGTTAGTCAAAGGTAGAGAATCATTAACCAGAATAGGTGACTTTAGTGGAAGAGGAGTAGAAATTGGTTTAGAGGTCACCATGTTGGCTCGGGTAAGAAGCTCAACAGCATATTTTGTTTGAGAGAGAAAAAGAGATTTAGGTGTATGCTTTACTTCTATGCCCAGGAAGTAATGTAAATTCCCTAGATCCTTCATACAAAAATGATGGCTGAGTGAGTTTATGAAATTAGTCAGCACAGATGTTGAGCTGCCAGTAAGAATAATGTCGTCAACATAGAGAAGAAGGAGAAGTGTAGCAGAATCAGTTCGAAGAATGAATAGAGAAGGATCTATGGAACTACAAAAGAAGCCATATTCCAATAAAAAACTGCTGAATTTATCAAACCAAGCTCGAGGGGCTTGGCGAAGTCCATATAGAGATTTTCTGAGCAAACACACATGATGTGGCTTTTGTTTATCTTGAAAACCTGGTGGCTGTTCCATGAAAACAGTCTCAGTTAAATCACCATGCAGAAACGCATTTTTAACATCCAATTGGTGAATGGACCACTGTTTCATTTTTGCAATTGATAGGATTATTCTAATGGTAGCATGCTTAACTACGGGACTAAATGTCTCTCGTAAAATCAATCCCCTCCTCCCCGATGGAACCCTTTAGCAACAAGTCGGCCTTCAACCTATCTAGGCTCCCATCGAGGCTAGTTTAGTTTAAAAACCCATTTGCAGCCTACTACATTCATGTGCTCGCACGAGGAACTAATTCCCAAGTGTTGTTTTGATATAGAGCACTCATTTCTTCTTGCATAGCATGAGACCATCCTTTGTGTGCTAAGGCAAACTTTACTGTCTTTGGTTCAGCTGGTATGTGATATTCAACAAGACAGGCATATTTTGGATTTGCTTTAATAATACCTGATTTTAATCGAGTCTGCATTGGATGAGTAGACACTATATTCTGTGCATTACAGGATTGATTGCTGTGATGCTGTTCTGTAGTACCTAAATGTGTTGAAACAAACTCTTGAGTTGGCTGAATTTGTTCTGCAGGTACTGAAGATGACAGGGATGGCCCACTGGTATCAGCTAGAACTCCAGTATTGTGGTGAAGCTCTGCTATAGGTACCTCACTTGACTGGTGTGTACATGTATTAATTGCCATAGAGTGGTTAGTAACTTGCATCTCTGGACAGAAATATTTTGTTCCAACAGAGGTAGATGGATGATGTTGTTGTGACTGATCTTGATCTGAAATGGTAGACCCAGGGACTAACACACTCTGTACCCACTTGTTTATATAGTGTAGAACCCTGATGATAATCAATGGGTAATCTGTGAGAAAAAGGGAATTCTCTTTCATCAAAAACAACATGTCTACTGATGTATACATGGCCATTTGTTGGCAGCAAACATCTATAGCCTTATACTTGTCACTATAACCGATAAAGACACACTTGAGAGATCGTGGGTCTAGTTTATGTTGTGTGTAGGGCCTAAGATTTGGATAGCAGGCTGACCCAAAGACCCGTAAATGATTATATTGTGGCTCTTGGTTATATAATTTGAAATGTGGTGACTTCATATTCAGTTTTGCTGTGGGAAGAAGATTAATCACATACACTGCTGTCATGAATGCATCCACCCAGTAGCATAGAGGTACTCGAGCATGATACAACATTGCAAGACCAAACTCTACAATATGTCTATGTTTCCTTTCAGACACATCATTTTGTTCTGGTGTGTAAGGACAGGAAATATGTTGTTTGATGCCACATTGCTGTAAGTGTTGCTGAAATTGAAGACCTGTAAACTCACCACCTCCATCACACTGAAATGTTTTGATTTTATGACCAAATTGATTTTCTACTAGCTTCTGAAATCGTAGAAATATGTCATACACTTCAGATTTCTTCCTTAGAGGATATACCCAGCTATACCGTGAGTAGTCATCCACAAAGACCACATAGTATTGAAACTTTTGAATAGAAGTAACTGGTGATGGCCCCCATACATCGCAATGTATTTTCTCTAGAGGTACTTTAGAGATATGTTCTGAAAGAGGAAATGGCAGAGCTGAGCTTTTTGCAATTTTACAACTATTGCATGTTTGTAAAAACTTGGAATTAAACTGAATCAGCTGCTGATTCTGCAGAGCTTGTACTACTTTGAAGCTTGTATGGGCAAGCCTCTGGTGCCAAACATCTGCTCCTACGCCAGTTTGGACTTGTGAAAAGTAAGCCCCAGTTCCTTTAGCTTCCACCTGATACATTCCCTTGATTTTCCTTCCGAGTTGTACTGTCATATGGCTGTGATGATCCTTCACATACACCCCATTTTTATCAAATATAAATGAACAGGGATAGTCATCTGTTAGTCTTGAAACAGAAAGCAAATTCTTTTTGATTTTAGGAACTATTAAGACATCATTAAGTGGTAAAGTGCTTGCTGCTATGCATAGTGTTCCATAACCAACAGATGAGATGGGCAGGCAAGATCCATCACCTATCATTATAGAATCACAACCACTGTATTTAATATGTTTTTGAATCATACCAGGTTCAGCAACAATATGTGAAGATGCTCCTGTGTCAGGAAACCAGTCTGCTCCAGACGAATCCTCGATGTGGGTTGCTGTCAAAGCTGTAGGTATGTCATCTACTTGGTAGGAATTATCAAACCTGTACCAACACCTAAGTGCAGTATGACTAGGCTTTTTACAAATCTGACACTCTAGAATGTGATTATTCTGAGATTTTGCCCCCTGTCTATAATTTTCAGTGGAAGTGTTCTGTGGTGGATAGGATCTTACTCCTTGATATCTCTGGTTAGTATAGGGTCTAAACCCTTGTCCATAGGTAGTCCAATTATCTTTACTACCCTGATCTTGTCTCGAGTATGTTAGAGTCATTCACTTTATTCATCGACTCCTTCCCGACTCGTAATTGTATCAGCATTTGATCTTCTGTTTATGAACTGTCCTCTACCAGAGTTATAACCTCTTCGCCCAGTTGCTCCTTGGTTTCTGTCATTAAACTTCTGAATTCCCATTTCAGTCCTCCTCTGTCCATAATATGCCATGTGAGGATTATACTGATTTGCTGGATAAGTTTGCAGTCATGCGTCAAATCTTTCAAGCTGTGACACAACTTCCTCATATTCTGGCTGTGGCTTAAGACAGTACATCGTTGTCCTGAATGCCTCATACTCAGGACCTAACCCTTCAAGTATGCCAAACATTCTAGTTATATCATCAATTGGTTTCCCGATGGCATTTAGTTGATCACAAATGCTTTTGAACTCTCTGAGATAGTCACTTAATGACCTATCCCTTTTTCTGCAGGCTTGCAGTTTACCTCGAAGTTCAAACTCTTTAGCAACAGACCTCTGAGTGAACTTATTCATCAAAGCCTGCCAGACTTCAAACGAGGTTTCCAGCCCAATTATTAAGCTGAGAATGTTTTCAGAAACTGCACCACTTATCCAGGAGGAGATCAACTGATCAGTTTTTATCCATTCAAGATGGTAAGGATTCATTACTTCTCCCATCTCAGTTTGTATTACTTTAGCAGGTTGAAGAGTCTCACCATTAATAAAACCAATTAGGTCTTGACTCTTTAGAAACCTACTAATTTGGGCTTGCCACAACAGGAAATTCTCATCATTCAACTTGATAGTTACAAAATTCGCTATATTCACATGAATAGGGAATGGATACTTCTGTGATTGATTTGCCATTCTTATAAGTTTGAGCTATCTTCGAAGATACAGCAAATCCAGAGACAACAGATCAGGAAACAGAACCAGAGATGAACCAGAATCAGATCGGGAAACAGAAGAACCAGCGAATCCAGTTGTGACAAAACAAAACAAAATACAGAACCAGATTCCAGAGAATACAGAAATGAACCAGAGATGATAAGCTTGAATCTTCGAAGATTAACTACTTGAAGAAACTTGAATCTTCGACGATTAGAACTATCAGCTATTCCCAGGTTTCAAGCTCTGATACCATGAGAAGAATCACAGGTGAGCAATATCTACACAATCGAATCAGGTAAGCATCACCTGATCATCTCTTTTATTGAACTCGAATCTGTCTTGTATATGCAGAAATTCATTGAACAAGCTCAAAGCTGAATACAAGGTGTTTGTGAAAATACCAGAGAGAAGAATTCTGGTAGAAACTTCATTTCTCTCAGTTCGACACTCTCTAACTTCCTTCACACCTCTTTTTATACTATGGTAAGTAACTACTTTAGCTTTATACATCTTAACAGACTCGAAGAATCGTACGGGAAATACAACCACTAAACAACCTAACAGTTGGACTCCAAATCTCGAGACCATTCTTCCTCCTATCAGGTTTTCAGCTTTCTTTAGTCTCTACTTGTTGCTGAAGTATACCAGCTTGTACATCTGACTTGTTGCTCCGAATGCATTAATTGCATTGATCTTTGCCCTGCATCAGCTTAATAGTTTGTATTTGCTTGTTCTTTACTTCAAATTGTTCTGTATCTCTCTCAGCCTGCATTAGTTCAGCTTGCCGTTTGCTCTCAACTTGATGTTTGCTGCTACTCTTGTGCTTATCTTCAATAAAACCATACTGGCAAAATAAAACAGCAGAAGATCATAGTTTCAACTTTTTAAATAAACTCGCATCAGTAAAAGCACTTAGTTGTTCTATTTCCAAAATCAATCTTATTATAGTGAAATGGCAATGCGCGTTTTGGCTATTGGTGTCAATTTTGCAAAGCCAACATTCATGACGCAAGACCTTGGGAGTCAAACCTGGCATTTTTGAGGTCAAACCAAGGGAGCGACAAAGTTCAGCAGTTTGGCGGCGACGTGAAACCATTGGTATTAACCCTGATAAATACTCCCCTTCAAAGTCAGAAGCAATTCCAAAAGTTGCCAGAAGTTGTAAAAATGCATGAGTCTCCAAGGAATTCCCATTGCTTGCATTCATGTCAAGAGCATCAAGTTTTGGTTTCCACTCTTCAGCAATCACTTTGGCCTCCTGCTTAACATCTTCTGAGATGATATCAGAAGCAGAGATACCATCATTTCCAAGCTTAACCATAAGGCATTCCATAAGCATGATGCAGGTCCGCCGGAGACCCAACAGGTTTGAGTCTTTCTTCCCATCTACATTTGGCAGATCCATGCTGTGAAAATCTTCAAGAGATCTCAAGACCAAACCAGCAGGGCTTGGGGCAGCTTTCAGAGCAAAAGGAATTTCCTCCCTGATCATAGCAAGGTTCTTACGGTTGTCCGAAATGAATCTGTGGAGCCCTTCAGAATCCATGTCTTTACACAATCTATCCAAGAGAGGATAGGATGTCACCTCTGCAGAACAGACCTCAGAGTTATCTTCTGTGTCTTCCGAGTAACTCTCAGTAGTCACAACACTGGAAGAATTCTCTTCTGAGATAGCCACTCCAGCATCATCCTCTCCAGTACCAACAGCAAGCTCCACAGATGACGCCCTACGGTGCTTCTTCAGAGCATTGGAAATTGCCATGGCAGCTGCATCTCTGTTCACCTGGAGCCTCTCCAACGAAGCTTCTTCCTTGGCCAAGACATCAGCTTCACGTTTCTCCAGCATCTCTCTAGTCTTTGAAGCTTTTGTTTCAAGTTCCTTTTCTTGGTCTTCAAGTTCATGAAACCGCCTCTTCAATGATCTTTCGAGTCCATGAAAATGCTCTTCCAGTTCTTTCCATCTCAAGTTAAAGAGTTACTGCCCGGTGACTTTCGAGTTCAGCAAAAGCCTTCTGAAGCTGCTGGATCTTACAATTGGTAGAATCGATCAGTTTGGCAACTGAGTTGGTATCCTCCATGGTCTTCTGCACAAGTAATAGGACAACTATTCAAATTTTTTAAATAGAAATTCGAGCTTTCTGCAGCAAAAACGAACATAGACTACAATGAGTGCCAAGACTATATAAATTACACCTCTCAAAACGAATTCCCCTTCACAAATCAGCTGGAAATGATAGTCAAATGGTCATAAAGGGAACTTTCCCAATGGCATGTTGCAAAGTCTGGCCGGTGCCAATGGCATAGGAAAAATAAGAAATTAGGAATTACCTGACATTTTCTTTGGCTATTGTGACAGTGCTACCAAAAAAAGTTGATACCGTGGCAGAACGTTCTAAGGACTATCAAGCAAATGCAAGAAAATATTGGAAAGCACCAAATAATGTGGTTCTGACACCACCCTAGGGATCTAAAACAACGCAGTACTTGATATGATTCAAAGCAATGTATCCAGTGACCATAATGCGGAATACCACTTACCCAACCAATTTGCTACCAAATCATCCATGACGAAGTAAATTACAAAACTTAAAGCTACAAACTGCTCAAAAGCAACTTTATATGGGAAAGTCAAGCAATCATAGAAGCACAAAGAGTAAAAATTTCTCATGTGTATGAACCATGAAAGAGAGATTCACGTGGTAGAGCAAGAACTAAAAGAGAACTCAGAGGAAGTAGGGGTCTGAAATTCACAGCCTTCTGCAGCTGAATGGCCATTTGCAAACTAATTTGTAAGATCTTACGACACTTTAGGTAACTATCCAATAGCCGATCCTTATATTCAATCACCCAATGTATTTATTTTCTTTTTAATCCGATCAATAATCTTTTCAATGAGCTGCTAACATGAGGAGCCGCGTCGCGTAGATAGAAAGTCCGCCAAATGAACATCATATAGCTAGAAAAAAGTATGTTATGTATCAGTTACACAATTGACGTGGTATGATTGATTAATCATATTAATAAAAAAAAAATTAACCAAAGACACCCTTTTATAGTCGCGTTAGGATCAAGTTGAACATCATGTAGCATGAGAAATGCATCAGTGCGCATCGTGTGCAAGTGCTGCCTCTAATGATAAATTAGGAATTTGAGAAAATGAGGATTTTTTTTTTTTCTTCCTATTAGATTAGCTTCCATATATAAAGAATGCAATATTTATAGATCAAGCATAACCCACAATCACGGCAATTATACTAACCTTTTAATCACCAGTCTTCTACTGATAACACATTTGATTTACTAACACATTCTTAAATGTTGGCAGGTGAAAACAAAGCACAAGAGCACTCCGCAGAGCAAAAAAAATTCAGTAGAACAGACGTTGTCGTCAAACCAAATCCTGAAATGGCCGAAACCATCCCAACGCTTCCTTTTGACAGCTTCTGAATTACAGATTTAATGACTCCCTCAGTTTCATTATTTTATGCTAAATCAGTACTGTCAAATGTCAAAAGCATGATGAACCGCCATTAAGCATAAGTCATGGCAATCAACAGGAGCTCATGGAATATATTTGTCGAATGGCTGTAACTGCAGTTGCCATAGAATAAGCGCAAAATCTGTTCTTAACCTTGCTTGACATACAAATACCAATTCGTCATCAGAATTCTTGTGACGCTTACATGATCCTTATGATCCAGTTTTGCTTAAGGAAACACTTTATCTCCTGATGATAACATCGACGCAAGTGAGTGCAATCAGAACATTCTACGAATGCACATTCTTTGACAAAGTCCAGGGAAATTCTGGCTTATACAGAGCTAAATGACATGAAATTTCCTCAATCCCATTCCTTCCCAAACGGTTCAGATATACAGACATGACTCTTCAATTTCATCTCTCTCTTCTGAATGAATTTACTTCACAAAGTAAGGAAGGTTGAGCACATAGAGGAGAAAGAAGGCCCATGTGACCCCGGAGATCCCGCCGAAGAAGAACCCGCCAGTGAACTTGGCCCATCCATCGGCGGTCTGCAACTGATCAGGCTCCTTCTTCCTTCCGGTCAAGGTTAGCGACGGTGCGGTCGAGGGCTCTCCTTCATTGAATGAGGCGATCCCATACATTGTCAAGCAGATGCTCAGGATCACAACCAGGCCTCCGGCGGCCAATGATCCTGCTGCTCCTGCATACTCCGTGTTCCTCAAAGGGCCGGCCTTGACGAAGGGGCCGACCAAGAGGAATCCGTGGGCGAGGCCCACCTCAACGCCCCGGAGGAGCGGGCTCACAGCAGTCCTGTAGGCGGGGAGGTTGGAGAGGTACCATGCAATGAGCGGGCTGGATGTGACTGGAGTCTCAAGGCTCCCAATGAAAGGGTCACCATTGAGGGGTTGAATCACTTGGAAGGTTGGCTGCATGCGAAAGGTAGATGCAGGAATTGAAACCCATCAACTAATGTAATGAGTGAATGGAGCCACTCAAACAATATGTATTCGCAAATGAATGATAACATGCTATAATCTCTTAGTTTTTTTGTTTTTTTTGTCAGTCCTACTTTACTCCTACTTCTACTCTCACTCTCAGATTTTTGTCATGTCTCGTTACAAGACATAAGAGTCAAAACCCACACTTAAAACTAAATCATCCCCACATCTTCCTTCCGAGAAAATGGATATTCGAACCCCACATTTCCCTTCCATATTGAAAGCTATAACCTTTGGCTCTTTTAGCAAGCTACAAAAAATTACCACTAACCGAAAAAATCACATCACAGAAATCCAATCATGGTGACCTTTACACCCGGATTAGCTCAATCAGTTCAAATACAGAAAGACTAGCTTCTTGCAACCCTATGCCATGTGAAATTATTCTTCTATATACACAGATCCAAAAGACTAAGGAGGGTGAACCAAGAATGAGAAACTAGACTGAATGGTGGAAGAGAAACTTCCACTCATTATATTCAAGTCATATTTTCTCCTTCCAAGACTAGCTAAACAAGTCAGATGACCAGAGAATAACATAAAGATGTTTGAAAGACCAATTCAATGATTTTAAGTGGCACAAGCACATTCGATCGAATCGTGACTCGTGATACACAAAGCAGGATGGACACGAGAAGACTCACCTTCTCGGATTGGATAGCCTTGACAGTGAAGGAGTGAGTCCTCCTGGTGGGCAAGGCTCTGAAAGAGGAACCAGAGAGGCCCTTGGGAGCAATCAGGCTCCTGGATGATGGTGATGCAAAGCTGCTCTTGAGCTGACTGGCCATGGGAGATGCGGTTGCGGCAGCCATTTTCCCTTCTGCAGCTCCTCTCCTGACAACTCAAAAAGAGGAGAAGATTCTTCGGGAGGGAAGAAGCGTGCAGGTATATAACGGAGAAGAAGGTTGAGTTAGATCTTGGGAACAGGGTGAGAGGATCTATTGCTTGAAATCTCGTGGTCGGAGAGGAGTGAAGCGTAAGGTTGGAGGGGCTTGATTGGTTGGATGGTGGCCGTGACCTTATCCCACCTTATCCACTTCGGCAAAAGGCCCTCATGGCCAAGCCAAGACACCCAATAACGCATCAGTCAGAAATCACGACTTTTACCCACTTCCACGTCGTGTTTTGAACTGCCATTGCGTTGGGGGTTGGAAAACAAATGGGAAGTTAGAAGTTTGATCAAGAGTTTGTTTCAGGCGATTAATGGGCACTCTCGCAGTAATTTTCTTTTTAACACTTCAAGATGAATCATGATCGTCAACTAAACCAAAATTACCCAATTAATCAATCCTACAGTGCTTAAATGACAGATTATTGTAGATTCCAAGCAAACAAAGTGAAAAGACTCTTGAGTGGGCACATGCTCATTTTCAATGAAGATTATATATTTATGTTTAACATTATTTGTGATAGTATACACGTATATATGATTGCTTAAGATCGTGTGTCTCATCGTTGTTCAGAGCATCTCAGCTATCTCTCTGGACTAGACTCAATAATGGGTCTTGATTTCTCAATTGGTGAAAGTTTTTTTTTTTTTTTTTTTTGTCGGTCCTACTCTTCTATTTCCATTTGAACTCTTATTTTCAGACTTTTACCTTGTCTTTTTGCAAAGCGTAGGAGTCGAAACTCATACTTGAAATCAATTCATTCCAATCCCAACCCCCAAGAGAAAGTTCATTTTTTTTTCCCGGCGAAAGTTCGACCGGTTAGAAAAATCCAATCAGGGCAAAGCCGGGGGGCCCAGCCCATTACCCACGTCTCCCGGCCTCATAGCAAAATTGGTCTACTCAGCCTGCGGCGGCCCGATTTCCGGCCCGAAACCCGAACTTGTTGGATTCAAGAAAAAGATGGGCGCTGGTGAGCGGAGAAACATCGACTCGGACGGAGCTGAGTTGACCTTCGAGCTGAATCGAAGCGAAACCAGACGAAGGAGATGGCACTTCGCTGTCTCCATCTCCCGCTTCTCCTCTCGCGCGGTTCTGCGTCGAGTTTGCCTTGCGCTTCTCATGGTACTCTCTTAGTTGCATACTGTACCCGGCAATTCATGCACTTTGTACTGGTGCTTGTGGTTAGCTTTTGTCGTTTGTTTTGGTTGGGGCAACATGCTTGTGGTTGGTTCGATTCCATCTGTCTCGTGAGAATTTCGGGTTTTCTTGTATAAGAGAAGTTGGAGATTTCCGGCAGAAAGAAGGGGTCTTGAATGCTTTGTATTGAGATTCGCCAGTCCTCGAAATGTTTCCTGGTTGCTCGTGTTCTTGCAGGCTGTTCCAAGATTTGTAAAGCTCAAATCTTTTTTCCCCATGACTTTCGAAGGAACAATTTTGAAAACAGAGAGGATTGTGACAATAGTCTCTCCGCAATTTCATATTTTTGTCAATCTCTCATATCAGCTAGTATTGCAAGCACCGAGTAGTAGTGATGTTTGAGTCGATTTTGCATCTACAGTTTGCTGTAGCACCGCTCCGGGTGGCAGACCCACTTACAATGTGGTAATCGTGTTCTTATGTTTTAAGAAAATCTCAATTGTGGGAAATTAAATTTTGATACTTATATATTGATTTACCAACTCCAAGAACGCATCTAACATATTTGGTGTGTTCTTATTGTCCAATAGCACTGTAGATGTGCCCAGTGTCTGAGAATGTCGGTTTACGGTGCCATTGCCTTTGTGTATATGTTTGAATGATATTTTAGCCTTCAAGGGGGAGCCTGACTTAGGTGGTTTGGTTTTATGTAATGCAGTCAAATGGATCAGAGGCCATTTATTTTGTCCGCTGAGAAGTTTTGCTGCTGTCAAGTCGCAAAAGCTTCAGCCGCCGAAGAAGTAAGCTCTCTATTTCTTAATCCAAACTAGCCTGTCAAATGAAGTCCTTTACACGACCACTGGAAGATATTTCATGCTTTTCACTTTCTTTCGATTTGCCTTTAGTATCGCTTATTATGGACTCTGCTTTTATCTTTGGCATCTTTAGGAAAAAGAGACTTGATGAAGTGTGTCTTGAAAGGTATCAACAATACAGTCGAAACATTATACAGTCATGGATTCTCCAAGGTACACCCTTTTGAGGCATCATGCAACAAAAATGGTCGAGCTTTGTATTGAAAAATGTTGATCAGTGTTCTGTAATAATCAGGGGAACTCTGTACAGGGTTCAGTCTAACATGAAATATATGTTCGCATTGTTGATAATGTGATGATGGAACTAAGAAATCCACTGGATTAACTGAATCATCATTGTTGGGTTTCCGGATAATGGGTAGGGCTGTATTGTTTGTACATCATGCCTCATTCACATTTATATTTGTTTTACATGATATTGATCTATCTGAGAACCTGAAATCCAGTGAAATGTTGCTTTTGTTATCAAGAATTACATCTGATCTGGCAAATTTTCCTTTCTGGTTTGATGGGAACTCTTCTGTCATCTATTTGTAATCAAAGATATTTTCCATGTATCCATGGCATTGTGACTGTAACTGCTAAGCAGATGCTCTGGCAGTTGGGTTCATCTCTCACCTCTCACAATCTATGTCTCAGGAAAAGTTTTTGTGAATGGGAAAGTAATCAATAAAGCAGGAGCACCTGTGTCGGATCAAGCAAATGTAGAGATAATAGCTGAAATTCCAAAATATGTATGTAGGTGATTATTCCACAGAGAAAACTCTTTGCATCTTTTCATTTTCCCTTGCCAAGGGAACAGTTTGGAGTCATTGTGAAGAACGCTTAGCTAGATTTTGCTTTCCTATGATTATGTAATACAGAGCAGGATACAAGTTGGAAGCAGCCATTGAACAATTGGGTGTTGATGTGGAAGGAAAAGTAGCTCTCGATTCAGGACTGTCCACAGGAGGATTTACAGATTGCTTACTCCAGTATGGTGCATCATTTGTTTACGGAGTTGATGTTGGTTACGGACAGGTAAGTTCGCTAATATATATTTACTTGTGCAATTGATGGTAGCGTTCAAAGAAGCACTTGGTACTTCCTTTTACGTATTCATTCCATTTCAATAATATTGGAGAGAACGATAAAAGAATATTCAATTTCATGTTGGTTTTGCACAATTGTGATAATTCTTCTGAACCATTTTATTGGTGCCTTTGTCTTGTTAGGTAGCGGACAAGATTCGTCGAGATGAACATGTCTCCATAATAGAACGGACGAATTTGAGATACCTTCCCGGGCTCCCCCAAAAGGTTGATTTGGTGACTCTAGACCTATCATTCATCTCAATTCTATTGGTAAGTTTGAAAGCTTTATAAAGAGTTCTACTACAAGTCTCGTGTGTCATCTCTGATTTCCCTAAGAGTAGTTTATTACTTGTTGTCGCCACTTGGTGACTGCTGTCATGGTCTGTTCTTGTAGGTCATGCCGGCTGTTGTAAATGTGATGAAGGAAGAGGCCACGTTGGTCACCCTGGTCAAGCCTCAATTTGAGGCCCGCAGATCACAAGTAAAAGTTTTAGTTAATCGTGTTGTATTCTCTATAAAATTGCGTGGATGTAAGCAATCCGCATGCATCTACATTCTGGTCACAAAACAGTGAAGGAAGGATGTGTTTGTTTAGCATTAAATGAAAATGCTTTGGTTGTAGTTAATTTTTTCTTCTTAATCTTTTGGCAGGTCGGAGGTGGCGGTATCGTAAGAGATCCCCTTGTTCATCAAGAGGTAGGCATTCAACTGACTTTTTGCCAATTGATGTTTTTGGCCTCACATCTTCAATTTGGTCAGCTCCGTCTGTTCCGCCCTGGCTTTCACAAATCGAGTAGGTAAATAACCATGTGTTTTTGTCACTTTTTATGTTGAGTAGGTTCTTGAAAAAATTATCTATGGTGTGGAAAATTTCGGGTTCCAGAAGAAAGGTTGGATCGAATCTCCTTTAAAGGGTGCTGAGGGCAATAAGGAGTTCTTAGTCTGCTTTAACCGAACAGCCAAGAGAAAAGAAACTGACTCCACTTAGAAATCTTTTATGCATTTGCCTGTTACGTGAAATCTCAGTCGTTACGATGGGCAAGATCAGATAGATGAATATCAGCAGAGACAGAGATGGGTTCCTCTCATAAAGCTGGCTACTTGCTTTGGTAAGATACTCGTTGATCGTTCGTTTGAGGCAGAAAGAGTAGTTCGAACCAAAATTTTGATCTCGTTAAAGAGTTACATATATTGCTAATAGGTGTCCAGGGGATTTTCCTTGTTCCATGGAAATGTGACATGTCTTGTTTTGATAACATGAACTGTAGCTGATGCATTTGACTATCGAGAGAAAAATGTTCGGTTGGTCGGACCCGGACAATAATCTTCTATCTCCTCGCCCGTGTCATATTGAAAGCAGATGAAATGCAAATGTTATCGGATGAGGACATCTACATATGCAAATCACCTCTCGTATTCGTGCTTATTGAATTAGCGGTCGTCCTTTAGAGGATAAGAAATCGATCGGTAGAATGATTGATAATTGGGCAACGTACCTTCGCATCGAAACCAATCCCGAGACAGATTGCAAATGGGGTGACGTATCTTTGCCTTGAAACCAAATCTGATATGGTAACTCACTTTGAATTGCGTATCAATTTGATGCGCACTCATTATGTTTGAAAGTTAGGTAAAAGGTTAACGATGAGACACTACAGCACTGCAGTGGCACCTGCAATGTTCACAGGTGGAAACAAAACAAGTGACACCTGAAGTGACGACTAACATTCCCCGCATGTCAACTGAAGCTCTTGACCGCTGAGTGCAAGTACGAAGAAAAGCGTCCGTCGAGGCTAGAATGGCTTGCCTTGGTGGCTAATTCCCAAATTGTTCCACTGTCCATTTGATGTAGTCATAGCCTATGGCCGAGTAATAAGTCAATGATTTCACAAGAGGCCATGCATACTGAGCTACGTATTGTTCGCACATTTCATCATTTCGTAAGGGATGCTAAGACCCACCATCCGTCCAACAACGGAGAACCAAGATAGCAAATATAGCTCAGCTGCGCCCGATGTTGTTCTGATCGAGACGTCACTCTGGAAGAGCAATTTTATACATTCACTGGTACCACATGGATGTAATTTGTACCATGGCCTGTTCAAGTATGGATGCTCCTGCAGTCCATGGTAGAAAGTCTTGTTATTCCAGCACACCAACACAACAATCATCGGAAACGACAAAGAATCGAGCAGAAACATTATGATTCAAGAAAATTGTAACGAAAGAATAATATATCGGATAAGGACGCTTACCTCCTGAGTTATAAATGTCCACTTTGATTTCACTAGTGCCTCTGAAGAGTCGGCCGGAAGGTCTCCTTCAAATTCATTTAAAAGTAAAGTCCGTCCATCTGATGAGATAGCAATAAGAAAGGTTTATAATAGGTTTAAAGAACAAATACATTAGGTTTACAGTGGTAATAACAAGATTACCCCAGCACTTGCGACCAGTTTTCAGCTTATGACTTACCCAGATGAATCATGCAATTTTTTTTGTATAGAAAAGACCATTAATCCTCCCAACTCAATCAATATTGCCACTAACTCCCCAGTTAGCCATTGCACATTGAACTTATCTCACTCTAGTCCTACATTTTAACTCAAAAATTATTTAAGTTATTCCACTAAGGAAATACTTCAAAGCAGATGGTTGGTCAGCCTAAAATTAATGTTGTGTTTGCTAATTTTCGGGAAAAAACAAGGCCTTTCAAGTTTCAAGGACTGTGCGGAAGCCCTAATCAAGGAAACAGGAAGCTCTTCCTGTTATCTTCTCTAGTTTGTTCTCACTTCACTAAAAATATCTCCACTGACTCCCAAGTTTCGCCCCTTTTAACTCCAAGTGACAAATGTGTCTCTCTCCCATTTGGTCATTTTGCACTGCGAATTAGTTCAACCAAACTATGTAAGCATATCTTAGAATTGGATTATTGAACTCTCAACATTCTTCAAGATGTCACCTCGAGGAGGATTTTGATCCTAGCTAGCAACTATCAAAACCATCATCATATTCCACTGTCGACACATCTTCCTTCCACAAATGCTACTCTAGTCTCCACTTGCATCCAATATTAGCAGAAGACTAGGGAACCGACATCAGAATGCTTAGTGCGGAAATGGATGAGAACAAGATAAATCCAAATCCCCGTTCAGTAAAAAGACGACAGGATCATGTTTTACTTCGGTTTTCATCTTCTCCTTTATGGAATCTGATATTCGATCCATTTTACTACATTTGAAAGATAGATGGGGAATTTCACCGCAACACTTAAACAACTATTTGCTGCATTACTAGTGATGCATTCAGTATGCTTAGTGTTGTGGAAAAATAGATGGCACGATGACTAATCACATAAAGTAGTATCACAATCCAGGAAATAGACAGCAAACGGCTGCAAATGAGTAAATTGAAAGTTCAAACTCATATTGAGTTTGCTAGCGTGAACTAGCTTCTACTCTCACATGATCTCATATCATAACCTCATCATACCTCCACAATATGCACGGAAATATAGCACCGGAACTCTGTATGAAGAGTCGTAAATGACATGGAAGTCGTAGTAATGAGCATCATCTCTACCGCTCTGAACCTGGCAGATGCAACAATCTCAGAATCAAAATACCGATGCGACGGGAACCAACATCCAACCGTCACATAAATCAGTCACTACATCATAGATTACTCATTTTTGTTCCATCAAAATACAATTAAAGCCACAGCAATTTCCATTCAACCAAGCATACCAACGTGGCGTCATCGACAGGCTCATCATCACCGGAACAATTCGGCCCTTCCGAACCACCACAACCTCCGACAGGATTTTCCTGGCGAAAAAAGATGCAACTTTAGCTCACCACAACGGCCCCACTATCCCAAAACCAGCGCTACAATTCCAATTCATGCGACAGAAACCTCACTAGAGCCGAGAAGGCACACGTTCTCGAGCGCCAAGTATCCATCGACCTGAGACACAAGCGAGCAACCGTTAAGCGCATCGAGCTTCGGACCGAATCGATCGGACGCGAACGAAAAGGGGGAATTTTTACTTCGTTCGAGAGCCAAGGATGCTTCGGACGAGGAATCCACGACCACGGCGGGAGAGCGGACACCGTGCTCTTCCATCGCGCGGCGAAAGCGAGAGCGGCGACCCGGAACTCGCTCGGCGTTAGGGTTCCGTCGCCGGCGACGCCGCTCATCCTTCCCCAAATCCGTCCACTCGCGGCTTCTCCCGTTCGGCAGGCGCCGGGGCGGAATCGACAGAGAACTAATGGGCCTGGAGGCCCAATAACATGGGCCGCGGAAAGCCCAATGATACGCTCTTATCATCTTCTTCCTCCCACCATGTCACCTCACCTTTCACAGTCATCAATGGAGTCTCTCTCCATCATCCTCTCCTCATCTTCCTCCCTTCCCTTCCTAAACCACCCCAAAACCCTCAAACCCACCTCCTCTTCCAGACCCATTTCTCTCCCTCCGCCCTCCATTTCGACCCCGAAGTTTCCCCACTTCCTCCTCCTCAAAGGCCGTTCCTTTCCTCAGCACTTCACCAGAGCCCCTCTCTGCTTTCCGCTGTTTCACCTCTTCCATTCGCTCCCTTGCCTCGCTTCCGAGGGCGCCGTCTCCCCTGCCGCCGGCCAGGTCTCGGACAGGATCAACCTGGAGTCGGTTCTCGTCTCCATCGATGACTTCTTCAACCGGAACCCGTTCTTCGTCGCTGGTTGCACTTTCGTTTGGCTCGTGGTGGTTCCCGTGGCGGAGTACTACTTGAGGAAGTACAAGTACGTCTCCGCGATCGATGCGTTCAGGAAGCTGAGGGACGACCCGAGCGCTCAGCTCCTGGATATCAGGGACCGGAAGAGCGTGGCGGCCATGGCGTCTCCTGATCTGATGTACATGAGCAAGGCCGCGGTTCACGTTCCGTTCGACGAGGGGCGTGAGGATGAGTTCGCGAAGGCTGTTCTGGCGAGCTTCGAGGACCCTGCAGATACTGTCCTCTGTATTCTGGACAAGTATGTGCAGCACCAGTTTGCTTCAGTTCTGTGTTGTTTTGAGATAAAATAGTAGTTTATGCATGTGATCTATGGTTGGAGCATCAGTTGAATTTGTCTGATCTTTGGGATTTGTATGCCTGCCTGCCAAAGCTGATGAAAATGAGAGTTTGGTCTTTAGGAAGAATGTGCATATGGGCATGTGTGGGTCATATGCTTGTCTTGATTTCCCCCTTTTTTTTTCTGTGTGGAAGGTAGTTTCGATGGCAATTCGATGAAAGTTGCGGAACTACTGTTCAAGGATGGCTTCAAGGAGGCGTATGCAATCAAAGGAGGGGTTCGAGGCGAGAAAGGGTGGTTGGTATGTTTAGTGTTGTTTATCTTAAGCAACTCCTTTCCCCTCGATGCTCGTTTTTGCCTCTCTGTCGTTTCTATTGGGAATTTGTTTATTCGGGTATGTCAAATGGATCACACGTTCTCTCCAAATGAATGAGAATGGAGAACCGTTGCTTGATCTGGCTGGATCACGATTTTCCTGTTACTCTTTTCCATTGCTTGCAGATTTAGGTGTAGTCGGCAGAAGTCTTCTCTTTCTAGATATAGGTGCAGAAAAGGAATCGTATAGTGTACTTCCAGAATCCATAAACCGATTGTTCCGTCTCGAGTCAAATAGACATGGAATGAAAGACCAAGTATCAAATGTAGTCTAATCCATGGTCTTTGCCTGTTACTGTTCGCGAATCTCCTGTCCAGTTTTGAATTGGATGGCTGTTTTGGTGTTAAAGTGTAGTCTTTAGCCAATTGATCTTCCGTCTTCTGCATCTTTCAGCCACATTACTTGGATCTAAGCATCATGCTGGAATTAGACTATTTGATTATGGTAATTTGGGTTTTCTGTGTTATTGTGCAGGCCATACAAGAATCCCTTTTGCCACCACCTGTGCATATGTCTCCCAAGAAGAAGTCCAAACGAGAGTTTGGTATGAATGGCGCGGTTAGCCAGAAAAATGGCAATAAAGCTGAAGGTTCATCTTCTACGAGTGTTGCTGAGGGAGAGAACCAAGTTCCAGACCATGGAAATCAGGATGCAATGGCAGTGCCTACACCATCGGAGAGAACTGTTTCTAGAGCATCCTCACCATATCCAAATGTATGATCTCTTGCTCTCACATACATAATCCCGCCTTTGTGGAGCAAAAATCTAATTTTTCCCTGCATTTGCTGGAAAAAATTAAACTTTTATGAAGAAGCATTCATGCCAAAGGGATCTGCTCTGTTTTTCATATTTCTATCCTAAAGAAATTGCATGGTCCTTGCAAAAGTATACGTGCACTGCATGTGCAAGAACTAATATCTGTAGCCAATGCATCATATGTCTAGGAACAAGTCCGGATGGAATTTTACTGCAAGCTAGGTGACTGATGTTCGTGGTTTTTAGTTTGACATTCAATGTTTCTCATGCAGTACCCAGATATGAAACCGCCGGCCTCCCCCACTCCTTCGAAGCCTCGGAGTTGACATCAGAGGCCTTCCTCCTCTCTCTCTCTCTCTCTCTCTCTCTCTCTCAGTTGAAACAATCAGGAATCCTTGTGCGTAGCTCGAGATTTGTTGTTCAAACTACAGTTTTGGTCTTAATAAGTGTCGAGTAAGAAAGAAAGAGGATGCTTTTGGTGAGGGTGTTCTTTCCGCTTCCAACATCTACTTTCTTCACTCCTTTCCTAAGCCATGAACAAATCGTGACGTTTTTCATTTTACGCAAGGGGAAGAGTCAATAAGGTGATCGGCACAAAATAAGACATGGACTTTCTTTGACTCTTTCTACGGGGCTAATCTAGGTGTCTTGTTCTCATATTTATTCTCAAATATCAATTATCTGAAAGTACCCATTCTCGAATTCCGCCAAGACTAACATATCTCTGCTCAGCATAAGCGGCATGACAATCAATCGCAACGCTTTATAGAGCCGCGGGTGGCCAAATGATTGTCGTTGACCACTTTTTATAATTTCAGATTCAAAGATTAGAATCACACGTCTTGCCACAAAACAAGAATGGTTCAAATCGGGAATTAATGGTATGGCACTTCCCCATAGCCATGCCTCGCATTCAGCCCAACCAAAAGGTTCCATTCTGATCTGTGGACATTGACCCATTCCTCGAAAAGTGACAGATGCGCAAAAACATAAAAACATACGCACACAGAAGAAAAAACAGCTTTTGAAATCGTCAGCAAGTGATGAACAGAGAAACCAATACTCAGTTACCACAGTGAAAGTTCACCATAGCGCTAAGCAAATCTTTAACTAATGCGTAATAAGTACTCCAAGCAAGAAGCACGAGGACAAAGATGATGGAAATACAGAACTGCTGATAAGTTTCACAAAGTTAAAAGTACAGTACAGTACACAGATTAGAAATTAAAAGATCCGCTTGAACATGACAAGATTAACATGGATTTATGCAGTTCCTAGTTACTAGTCACCATACATTGCAGTACACAACATTCAAGGGGTTAAAACTAGCAGTTAAAAGAGGTTGCCTTCTCCTAACTAATGAAGAAAGGGGGCGTGGTAGTGGTAGGCGTTCCCATAGAAGTTGCCATGACTTGGTGGTAGGTTGTATGCTGCAGCGGCCAAGATTGGCTGACCACGATTGTCAGTGGGTGCAGGGTAAACATAAGGTCTGTCATATACGTACTGCGGGTACCCATCAGCTACATTCGGGTAGAAATTCTTGTTGGCAGCAGCAAAGGTAACAACATGATGGCCATTAGCAACCCCACCAGCACGGGGTCTCTTGGGTTGAGGCTTCGCAACTTCAGCTGCACTTTTCTTGTCGGCCTTGGCCTTCTCCATTTGGAGGACCAGCTTCTGAAGCGGATCAACAGGAAACTGCTCGTCTAGCTTATGTTCTTCAATGCACTTTATCACAGCCTTAAGGGCAGATAGCTCCTTCTCATTCACTTCAATCTACAGAAACATTAGTTTGTTAGGCATTGTTTTCATGCCTTCTTAAAGGCGTCATGAAACACACCAAAACCAGGTGAAAAAACATTGTCTCAAATTTAAAGCATGGGAATTTCAGATGTCTCAGTGATCACCACTTGGGGACATTACGCAAAACTTTTTCTAAGATTGTGGTCAAAGTGCCTATTGTCTACGAGACAATAGTGCGCACTAAACAGGCTCATTGTAGAATTTTGTGTTTCATTCAAGGTACCTATAGTTTTAAAACATGATAATTGGTACCGTGTTAGATTGAACTCTGAGAAAGGACCCACTGCCTTCAACCATAAGAAGTCAGAATATAAGCAACTTTAATGCGACATCAAAGACAGTATCTGACATCCAAAAAACAGTGAACAAGCATGTCATGGCCACACCACCATTGTCCACACACCGAGGCTCTCATCAGTTCATAAGCCACTTCAACTTAGAGCCATCCATCTTCTCCAGAGCTTTGACAGATCAACTATCTCAGACATTTCACAGCTCACCATGCTTCATGGTAGTGTCTTAGGACAAGCTAGAATGGCTTACATAGTGATGTGGTACCTCTGTTCCGCATGCATTTGTCATTTAAAAGTCATTCCACAGTAACAGGGTGTATTTATCCAATAAATATTTCAATTAGTCGTCTCAAAACAACTTGCAGAGGAACTTGCAACTGAAATGGATCGCCCCATGCCTCAATATCATTGAGTAACTAAGAGAATGGTAATCATAAAGCTAAATGCCACCCATTCACAGGTGACCCAAAACCAACAAATGAAGGGGCACCATCACTGAATGCTACAAAATAAGTACAGTTAAGCACACAACAAACCTGTCCTGAAGGAGAGCTGTTTCCAGGTTTGACAGGTGAGGAGAATTTTTTGACATCTTTCAGGTAAGATTTCAGCAAAGGCACAGGAGAGAACTGGTTTGTTAGCTCAAATGCAAATGCCAAATTAACAGCATCTATTTGCCTACCACTATTAGCCAAAAGTTCAATTACACCTGTGAAATACAAGAGACAAATCACACGTTAAAGCATGCAACAGGCAATTTAATTTATGCATGTACAGGGTCAATGGGAAAGTCAGCACAAGTGAGCCTAGCTACAGTGACTAGTACATGAAACAGCCTGTTTGAGTGCACCAGTTTTAAAGAACTTGCGTGGTTTGTTTCTGCAAAAAGTTTACCACAAAAGGAGTAGCATAAATATCTCGACAATCATGACCTCTTCAAATAATTTTGTCCAAGCGAAACCATACTGGCAAAATAAAACAGCAGAAGATCATAGTTTCAACTTTTTAAATAAACTCGCATCAGTAAAAGCACTTAGTTGTTCTATTTCCAAAATCAATCTTATTATAGTGAAATGGCAATGCGTGTTTTGGCTATTGGGGTCAATTTTGCAAAGCCAACATTCATGATGCAAGACCTTGGGAGTCAAACCTGGCATTTTTGAGGTCAAACCAAGGGAGCGACAAAGTTCAGCAGTTTGGCGGCGACGTGAAACCATTGGTATTAACCTTGATAAATACTCCCCTTCAAAGTCAGAAGCAATTCCAAAAGTTGCCAGAAGTTGTAAAAATGCATGAGCCTCCAAGGAATTCCCATTGCTTGCATTCGTGTCAAGAGCATCAAGTTTTGGTTTCCACTCTTCAGCAATCACTTTGGCCTGCTGCTTAACATCTTCTGAGATGATATCACAAGCAGAGATACCATCATTTCCAAGCATAACCATAAGGCATTCCATAAGCATGATGCAGGTCCGCCGGAGACCCAACAGGTTTGAGTCTTTCTTCCCATCTACATTTGGCAGATCCATGCTGTAAAAATCTTCAAGAGATCTCAAGACCAAACCAGCAGGGCTTGGGGCAGCTTTCAGAGCAAAAGGAATTTCCTCTCTGATCATAGCAAGGTTCTTACGGTTGTCCGAAATGAATCTGTGGAGCCCTTCAGAATCCATGTCTTTACACAATCTATCCAAGAGAGGATAGGATGTCACCTCTGCAGAGCAGACCTCAGAGTTATCTTCTGTGTCTTCCGAGTAACTCTCAGTAGTCACAACACTGGAAGAATTCTCTTCTGAGATAGCCACTCCAGCATCATCCTCTCCAGTACCAACAGCAAGCTCCACAGATGACGCCCTACGGTGCTTCTTCAGAGTATTGGAAATTGCTATGGCAGCTGCATCTCTGTTCACCTGGAGCCTCTCCAACGAAGCTTCTTCCTTGGCCAAGACATCAGCTTCACGTTTCTCCAGCATCTCTCTAGCTTTTGAAGCTTTTGTTTCAAGTTCCTTTTCTTGATCTTCAAGTTCATGAAACCGCCTCTTCAATGATCTTTCGAGTCCATGAAAATGCTCTTCCAGTTCTTTCCATTTCAAGTTAAGAGTTACTGCCCGGTGACTTTCGAGTTCAGCAAAAGCCTTCTGAAGCTGCTGGATCTTACAATTGGTAGAATCGATCAGTTTGGCAACTGAGTTGGTATCCTCCATGGTCTTCTGCACAAGTAATAGGACAACTATTCAAATTTTTTAACTAGAAATTCGAGCTTTCTGCAGCAAAAACGAACATAGACTACAATGAGTGCCAAGACTATATAAATTACACCTCTCAAAACGAATTCCCCTTCACAAATCAACTGGAAATAATAGTCAAATGGTCATAAAGAGAACAGTCCCAATGGCATGTTGCAAAGTCTGGCCGGTGTCAATGGCATAGGAAAAATAAGAAATTAGGAATTAACTGACATTTTCTTTGGCTATTGTGACAGTGCTACCAAAAAAAGTTGACACGGTGGCAGATCGTTCTAAGGACTATCAAGCAAATGCAAGAAAATATTTGAAAGCACCAAATAATGTGGTTCTGACACCAGCCTAGGGATCTAAAACAATGCAGTACTTGATATGATTCAAAGCAATGTATCCAGTGACCATAATGCGGAATACCACTTACCCAACCAATGCACTACCCAATCATCCATGACGAAGTAAATTACAAAACTTAAAGCTACAAACTGCTCAAAAGCAACTTGATATGGGAAAGTCAAGCAATCATAGAAGCACAAAGCGTAAAAATTTCTCATGAACCATGAAAGAGAGATTCACGTGGTAGAGCAAGAACTAAAAGAGAACTCAGAGGAAGTAGGGGTCTGAAATTCACAGCCTTCTGCAGCTGAATGGCCAGTTGCACACTAATTTGTAAGATCTTACGACACTCCAGGTAACTATTACAACTGACTCCAAACACTAACACACTACAAGCAGCATTCTAGTTCCAATGGCCAAGCGATTGCCCCTTACTACTTTGACTCCCATCTTCTCCCTCACAAGCTTCAAGATGCACAGGGGCAACATATGTTTCCCCTGAGGTAAGCACCTGCCCGCACATGCTATTTAGGGGTCACTGTGCCGAGCACAAGGAGTTGGTCATGCAATCTACTAAATCAGCACACAATAGCCCCAAACGAGAGATCCAAGGGCCGTAGAGACGGGGCTTCAAAAACCCTAAAGAAAAGATTCTCAAACCAGCTCGCGAAACCCTAAATTGAGCTCGAACAGCAGAGAAAGACACCCAAAACCACCTCCAGCCGCAAGAAGAACACAAACCCACTTCCAAAATCCCAACTTTCCCCGAAATTCTCGCTCAAGCGAAGCACTGAGGTCCAGTGAACAAGGCATCGAGAAATCTCCACAGAAACCGAGATAGCTTTTCCAAAGAGGAAGCAATCACCGAACAAGCAGAGCAAGAACAGTGAGGGAAAGAGCACGCGCTCACCTCGTCGAGGAAGTGGGGAACACAACTACGGCGGGAGTGCGACGACTAGCTGCGGCGGAGCGGCGATCGATCCATTCCGAAGCGCAGCGGGAATGGCGGATTTTCGGCTGCGAGAGCGACTCCGCAATCCCTAGAAGAGGAAGAGAGAGAGAGGAAGAGAGAGAAAGGGAAAGGGAATGTTTTTATCACTACTGACCTCCTTTGCTTTTTCGCTTTTTTCGGGGCGCTTCCGTTTTTGCTATCCGCGCGCCCGCCCCGCTCGAGGAGGCCCGGGCGGGTGGCCTTCGCGGGGTGGAGTGCGGTTGGTAAAACAGGGAGCGCGCGGAGCAATGCCACGTGAGTGGCCATGATAGGGTGGCTCGTGAGCCGGCCAATGAGATGGCGTGGAACGCCCTTTTTGCTTGTTAGGCCGGAAGAGATGGAGTTGGCAAGCATCGCGCGGGGGATTTGTTCTCCGCACTAGGGTCCACCGAAATAGATGCATCGCAGCCGTTGATTTTTACGGGCCTCCAAGCGGGCTCTTTATGACGGCCCGTAAAATCAACCGTTGGGAGGCACTCGATTCACTGGACTCTAGTCTAAAGAAATATCTATCACGATTGATGTTGTCGGCTTTATAAGTTTCTTGTTATGGTAAATTCGATGTGCAGTGTTTCTAATGTATGACTTGAGGACCATGGTGGTGAAGGATTGATCTCAAGACTAGGCTTTCGATTCTATTCGAGATTGTGTCTCTCTTGTTTAGCTCGATTTTCTAAAAGTAAGGGGAATGACAAGTGTGCTTCGACACGATTTTTTCGCTATCAAGTCATGACTAGGGTTGTTATACTTTCTAGAGTAGAAGTTGTTGTAAATGATTATGCCTAAGCGAACATAACATTAATAGCAAAGACGTCATCAAAAAGATAGATATCTTTAAAGAATCTTGTTTCCATGAAATAGCGGAACGGCAAGTCGTTAGTGATTGTCCCTTTACATAAAGAGAGAGTAAATGACTTTTTAGAAATACCAAATTTGGCGTGAGCCGTAACAAACCATATGATGGACGTTGAATAGGCAAGAAATGTATGGTCAATAAAATACCGAATATGATTAGTTAGAAAGTGCACCAACAAAACTCAATCTTAAAGGTAAAGAACATGAATCACATGTACATAAGAATTGAGCTTTTAGAAGAAAGCGTCGACTAAAATAATATAAAAGAAAATGCTTACACTAAGCTATTAGGACTTTGGCCTGAACCTAGTGTGAAAATATTACATTGGAGAGACAGAGATTTAAACCTGCTTTGATATCATGTGGGATTTTGTTGAGCCACTATCCACTATTCTAAAAACTTAAACTGTTTTAGATGAAAAAATAAGTAAATATTGCATCACACTTTGTCTGATAATTTAAGTTTTTATAACAGTCAATGATGATTCTATAAAAATCTTACATGGTATCAAAACATAAAGTCTCGAGTTCAAATTTTTCTATACTTTATTTGCTCATCAATTAAATACGTCTATGCCTAATGTTAGGCAGAGAAGACCGGACTAAACGTAAAAAGAAATGACGAAATATTTAAATATTAAATCATGTTTTTATTTGACAATTTCAACTCTTAAAGTCGACACTTTAGCAAATCGAGGACAAATCGCCACGTGGGAAGATCACTGACGTGAATAATTGCTCGAGAAACAAAATTTATTAAAAAAAGAAAAAAGAAAAGAAGTAACTTCGATCAATCATCGTATTTATGTCTAGCGGGCACAAACCAAATGCAAAGGCATCCTCTTTGAACCGTCGCGTGGAACCTCATCTGCCCTAAAACCCCGACTTTCCCCATCCCTTTTGCGTGTGAAAAGACCGGGGCGCGGGAAGGACGAGGAAAAAATTAGTCACGGACACGACGCTAACGTGAAACATGGTTCATGGAATTCAAAGCGGACAGGAAGATTCTCCCCCCTCCTCCTCCTCCTCCTCCTCACTTTAATATAAAGGAAAGAACAGCGACGGTTCCCACTTTTATCTTCTTTTCTCCTTTTGTTTTTTCTAGCTTTGTTCTAGTTTGATTTAAAAT
Organism: Eucalyptus erythrocorys; assembly: GCA_014182555.1. Classification (NCBI taxonomy): domain Eukaryota; kingdom Viridiplantae; phylum Streptophyta; class Magnoliopsida; order Myrtales; family Myrtaceae; genus Eucalyptus; species Eucalyptus erythrocorys. The sequence continues at coordinate 32,191,803 of CM024607.1, read as the reverse complement.
AATTAATTAAAACGACGTGGAAATAACATGGTAAAAACAAAAAAACTGGACAGGTTTGACTGCAAGCAAAAACATAATATATTGCCCGATTTTCGGCAAAGTGGAAAGGATGGAGGAGGGCTTGCGTTGACCGGGTCAACGACGACAAAGTGCGCGATGGGGACACATGAACCCGGAGACCCGCGAGGAAAGTTCGTGGGCGCATTTACTATCTCAACCCCACTTTTGAATCTTTCTTCTCCCTTTTTTTATTTTATTTTTATTTTTTAATTTATGTTTTTATAAAATTGTGGAAAATCTGAAGTGTGTTATTAAATAAATACTCTCTAGGATGTCAATTAATTATAATTAAAGAAACACTCCTTGAAAGGTTAGAAATCAAAGATATGAATTTTAAAGTGAAAAATGCATTATAATTGATTATTTGAATTTATATAGATTCTATATCTTTCTCGTGTGTTATGAATATGTATCAATATGTTAGTAAGTAAAATTCAAAGAAATGAATGGTGTGAAATGGTAATTACGACAGCCCGTGTACTATAATTCTGTGAGTGGAAAGTGAAAACAAAAGTAAAGAAAAGTTGGTTTTTCAAAAGTTAAAACGGAGGAAAGGAAAATTAACTACAAATCATTTGGTAAAAGGGGATAAATAATGAAGAGTGGGGTTAGGTACCGTAAAACCCTCCTCCCTTCTGCTTTTGAAGATCGGAGATTGCAATAATTATTGCAGTAGTAATATAATAAAATAATAATAATAATAATATCTCATTATTATTATATCTCTATCTTGTATTAGTCAGTGAATCTGAAACTTTACGAGACAGAAAGCAGAAAAAGCCACCAAACACCAAGTGGTAGGACTACAGTTCCAAACTGCTTTTTTATTTTTTTATTTTTTGTTTCACGCGTTTGTGTTTCGGGGAAGTCCCCGAAATATCCGTCAGTCCACAGTCAAACAACGTCTCCATCACTCCTCTTTCCACTTTTTCGAAAAAAGAAGAAGAAAAAAATCGCCTTTTTCATTTTTGAATTATGCTAATTGTTGAAATATCCACTGTGAATGCACACTGAGCAATCAAACAAATAAAGTTGCAATTTCGAGTTCACTACCTTTTATCGAGCACAGGGGAATATCTAGAATGACAATTGATTTTTAGGGTCCGTTCGTTTCACAAAAATGGGCCATCTCAGGAAAATATTTTCTCGAAGTCATTTTTAGGGAAAATGACAATATTTTTACGGTGTTCTTTAAAACTTGAAAGCGTTTTGGAAAATATTTTCTGGTGTTCGGTAAGAAAAATATTTTCCCTCACCAATTTGACGAGCGCGAGTGCCAAGCTCGAGGCTCGCTAGATCGACGAGCGCGAGTTTAAGATCGATGAGTTTGGGGTTCACCCTGTTCGACGATTAGTTAAGAAAGAAGAAGATAGGAAACAAATAAAAGAAAAAGAAAAAAAAAAAAAAAAAAATAAAAGAAAAAGGAAATAAAAAATAATTCAAATTAAAAAGAAAAAGAAAACTAAAAAATAATTCGAATAACAAAAAAAGGAAGAAGAAATGAGAGGAGAAAGTAAAGATTTGTATAGGTGTGAGGTAAGAGAGATCAAGTAAGTAAAATATTTTCCACTCCTCACTATAGAATACTTTTTTCCTTGGATGGAAAACATTTTCCCCAATGAATTCATTTTCCATGAAACGAACACCGGAAAATCCAGAAAACGTTTTTCCGGAAATTATTTTCCGCGAAATGAAAGGAGCTTTAATTGACCTTAATTTTTATGACTCACGAAAGCTCCACACATTCATATGAAAGTCCGCAAAACTCAATTGAGGTTGAGTCATGTGGCATGCTCACAAACGAGCTTTACCTAGTAAACTAATACTGGTGTTGTAGTGCTTTTGTTTATATTCTCACTTGTTTTTTCTTGTTTGACTAATATTTCTACTTCAACATATATTTTTATGGTCGCGAACAAAAGTATAGTTTATAGGATAGTTTGAGATAGTGAAAATGACACGAATAATCAATGAACTTTGATTAAATATTTATTGTCGTTTTTTAACTTTTAGTTTTTTTATTATAATTCTTGAACTTTGGTCTAATATGAACATAGCCTTTGAATTTTTAATTTGTTCAATATGGTCATTGAACTTGTTTAAGAACTACATTAAATATTTATCGATAATTTGAGGACTACACTAAATAAATTAAAAGTTTAAAAATATTATATATTGGGCCATAGTTGAAAAATTATGTTGCACAAATTAAAAGTTCATATATATGACATCGTACACAATTATTCGTTTAAGATAACTATACATAGAGGTGCAGAATTTTATGAAATGGAGAAAAGCCATCCAGATTTGGGAATTTGCTCATTGGTTTTTATTATTTCACTGTTTGGAAAATATTGTGTGTACTTATACAATTATTCAAAAAGTATTGCCATTGGACTTTTCATGTTTTATTTTAATAAGAGAATAAACCTGCATAGTGAGTTTTCAAAAACATTTCGAATGAATCTCTACGTGAAGCTACAGCAAATAATTCGATTCATGCGAAAACTTATTTTGTTATTATTTTGTAGTAAATGTTCTTGTTATTCTTCCGAAATTCACGCCGATACCAACATTTATAGTAATATCTTACATCCGAATATCTCGTCAATCACTTAGGGCGCGTTTGGTAACGTTTCGTTTAAAAATTGTTTCGGGAATAGAAATAGAAAAACGTATTTCTATTTAGAAACAATTTTTGAACAAAAAACGCGTTTGGTAAAACTGTTCAGAAATATAAAAAGAATAGAAACACGTTTAGTAAATTTGTATAATTTTTTTATTTCTTTTAATTTTTTAATATTTTATTTTATTTTTCCTTTTTATTATTTATTTTTTTTTTTTTTTTCTTCTTTTGGCCGGCGGCCTCGCCCGGCCACGGCGAGGCTGCCGACCCGCCTCGCCGGATCCGGGCGAGGCCGAGCTCGCCCAGTCGGCGCGAGGTCGGCCTCGCCTTGGCTGGGCGAGCTCGAGCTCGCCCAGATCCGGCGAGGCCGAGCTTGCCCAGCGGCCGGCGAGGCTCGGCCTCGCCCAGATCTGGGCGAAAGAGGTGCGGCGGTGGGTCACCGGCCGTGGTGTAGATGCGGTGGTGGGCGGTGGTTCGTCCCTCTCTCGCATAAAAACCCCAGATCCGGGCTTCCTCGCTCACGGCTTCTTCTCCGATCTCGCCTGGTTCGTCCCTCTCTCTCTTGAGATGGCTCGCCTCGCCACGATGGGGACCGAGGCGAGCAGCGCCTTGGCGCGGCTAAAGGCATGCCCAGTGCTCCCCTAACCGCTCCGAGAGCGAGGCTCGTCCTCCGCCTAGCGGCCGCCGCCTCCATGGACCCCAACGATCCCAGCAGCTCCCGAAGACCTCAGCAGTCAAGAACGGGGGAAGGGCATCGTCGCTAGGGTTTACCTTCTTGGCCCGAGGGTGTCGTCGGGAGACCGGCAGTTAGGTGCAGACATGGCCGAGATTCTGCTCCCCGAGATCTGACCTCCTCCCTCTTGCTCGGGTTGCCCACCGTCGGCCTCTTCCGCCCTCTGATTTCTCTCTCGCTTAGTGCCAGGCGACGCCGACCTGGCGGTGGCCCGGCGAGGCCGAGCGTCGCCGACCGCTGGGAGAGCTCGGCCTCGCCGGATCTGGGCGAGCTCGAGCTCGCGAGCGTCGCCGGGGGCCGGCGACGCTTCGGCGAGGTCGCCGACCCTCGTTGGCCGGTCCCAGGCCATGGCGAGGCCGGCGACCAGGCAAAAAAAAAAAAAGAAAGAAGAAAGAAGAAGAAAAGAAGAAGAAAAAGAGAGGAGAGAGAAAATGTGTTTCTCAAATGTGTTAGAAATAAGAAATAACTTTTTTGTTTCTTGTTTTTTTGAGATATGTTTTTGGGAACAAAAATACTTTTAACAAAACGCACACAAACGCGTTTTATTCCTTTTTTTGTTCTCGGGAACAAAAAAATAAAATTTGTGTTTCGAGAACGAAAATGAAGTTACCATGCAGCCCCTTAATGTTTTCACAGCATCCTGAAATTCCAATATATTTTAAATTGCGATTGGAAAGGAAAGGGAAAAAGAGAGAGAGAGAGAAGGAGAGAGTACATTTTGGTTGCAATTTGAATGGGGAAACAAACATGCCTCAGCATTCCCGAAGCCGGCCCAATTTACCCATGTTTGACGAACGGGAGCGACGACTCTCTATACTGGTCTTTCTTTTAATTATTGATTTTATTATTATTATTGCTATTGTTAATAATAATAATAATAATTATTATTATTATTATTAATATTATAACTTATTATTATCAACTGTCATTGTCAAATGCCAAGCGGGTCAAGCAACCGGTGGAGTCCTTCCACGACCTTTATTGATTTTCTTTCTGCAATTTTGCTTTTTTTTTTCTCCCTCTGAGCGGGGGAGGGAGGGGTGGTGTGGGACATCACCAAGTCAACAGTCTTCGCAAAACCTTGACAAAAATGGCCGTCCCCTCCCCACTCCATCCCCCTCTTCCTCCCCTGATCAGCGTCCCTCTCTCTCTCTCTCTCTTCATTCCGTCTTCCTCATCTTCTTCCACGCGAACACCAACTGAGGGGAAGAGAGAGAGAAAAAGGGCCTCGAAGCTCCTTTCACACCCGAACCCCACACTCGTCTCGCCCCTCGCCTCACGCTCTCTCTCTCTCTCTCTCTCTCTCTCTCTTTCTCTGTCTCCGTGTCTCTGTCTCGCTTATATCTTGGTCGTTTCAGCTCCCTTTGCAGACGTGCATCCGCTACTGTCTCCGCCTCCCTCGCAGCTCGGAACCCTCTCGGCCGTTCCACCCGTTTCCGCCGCCGGCGGGCTCCCCCCCGGGTTCTTGACGCTTTCTTGCCGTCTCGCCTGTGCAAGAACCGATCGCGATCGACGAGCTCTCCGGTATGTGTCCCTGTCCGTCCTTCGCCGCCTCTGTTGCTTTGCTTTGCTTTGCTCTGTTTTAGCTGGACGGGAGCTCGCGGCGGCCGTGACTTTGGGTCGCGGCGGCCGTTTGGGCTGCCCGCGCGAGGGGTTGAGGTTGCTGTTCCTGTTCCCGTGTCTGCGTGCTGATTGGTTTTTGCGGTTCCGATGGTTCGGACATGTGTCCTGTAGGTGCTTTGTATAGAGAAACGATGAACTTGGGTCGGATGTTGTGCTTCTTTTGATTCGTTTTCTGGGTTCTTTTTCTTCTGTCCTTTAATGGGTTGTTTTCGTAGTTGGGAGGAGTGTCGCGCGATTTGAGCGATTTCAGCATGTGGCGGTAGCGAATTGAGGAGGGTGGTGGTGTCTGTCTGTGGAATTCGAAAGGCTTCTTCGCGTGGGATGGAGTCGTGGAATCGGGTTTCGAGACTTGGAGCCGCCGGATTTCTCTGGGTCTTGCTTAGCTGTTGTGTGGTGGACTGCCTCGAGACCGATATTAACTGCCTGAAGACCATAAAAGCGTCGGTTCAAGATCCTCTGAATTACTTGAACTATACTTGGAATTTCGACAACTCCACTGAAGGCTTCATTTGTCGATTCACCGGAGTGGAGTGCTGGCATCCTGATGAGAACCGGGTTCTTAATCTAAAGCTTTCTGATATGGGACTCAAGGGCCAGTTTCCTCGTGGCATCGATCTATGCAAAAGCTTGACAGGGTTGGATCTCTCGAGCAATGAGTTCTCTGGACCGATCCCGGAAAATATATCGCATATAATTCCGTACGCGACATCTCTCGACCTGTCGTCCAATAGTTTTTCCGGACAAATCCCGGTCAACCTTTCAGAATGTAAGTACTTAAATTCCCTTAGGCTTGACCACAACCAGTTGTCCGGTCAGATTCCGGGTGAACTCAGACTACTCGGTCGACTCAAATCCTTTAGCGTGGCCAACAACCTTCTGACGGGGCAAGTCCCCGTATTTAGCGAGAACGCTACAATCACTAAAGATGATTATGCAAATAATCCAGGACTTTGTGGTGCTCCTCTCTCTCTGTGTGTGGTAAAGAAGACCTCCAACACTAAAATAATTGTTGGAGCAGCGGCCGGTAGCGTAACTCTCACAGCCATAGGTATTGCGGTCGGCATGTTCTTTTATATGCGTAGAATGTCTGTGAAGAAGAAGAAAGACGAGGATCCTTTAGGCAATAAGTGGGCGAAAGCCTTAAAGAAAAGCAAAGGTGTCAAGGTAAGATTACTGAATGCACTGCTTTTGAATTTGTTGCAAGAATTTCTTTTGCCTGCATCATAAATACCATCTCCCTCCCTCCCTCCCTTCCCGTGTACACGTGCGCGTGCCCACTTTGACTGCGAATCAATTTGTATGCATCTACAGAACTGTTTTTGAGCAGGACTGAGTATTGTTAATGCTCTCTAGGTTTCCATGTTTGAGAAGTCAGTTTCCAAGATGAAACTAAGTGACCTGATGAAGGCTACAAACAATTTCAGCAAACACTGTATAATTGGATCAGGAAGGACAGGGACAACGTATAAGGCCGTGCTCGAGGATAATACTTTACTCATGGTCAAGAGGTTACAGGATTCTCAACACTCCGAAAAAGAAGTGATGTCTGAGATGGCTACACTAGGAAGGGTTAAGCACCGCAACTTGGTTCCACTTTTGGGCTTTTGCATGGCCAAAAAGGAAAGGCTTCTAGTCTACAAGTACATGCCCAATGGTATACTCCATGATCATCTATGTTCTATGGATGATCCCAGCAAAGCTTTGGAGTGGACTTTGAGGCTCAAAATTGGGATTGGAGCAGCACGAGGACTGGCATGGCTTCACCATAACTGCACTCCTCGTATTATCCACCGCAACATAAGCTCCAAGTGCATCCTTCTTGACGCGGACTTTGAGCCTCAGATATCTGATTTTGGTCTGGCTAGGCTCATGAACCCAATCGACACGCATTTGAGTACTTTTGTGAACGGGGAATTCGGTGATCTGGGATATGTGGCACCTGAGTACGCACGAACCCTCATGGCCACCCCAAAGGGAGATGTGTACAGCTTTGGAGTTGTGCTTCTTGAACTGGTAACTGGTGAGAGGCCCACTCAAGTTTCTAAAGCACCTGAAACTTTTAAGGGTAATCTGGTGGAGTGGATCTCGGAGCTCTCAAGCAGCTCAAAACTCCACGATGCAATCGACAGATTTTTGGTTGGAAAGGGAATTGACGATGAAGTCTTTAAAGTCCTTAAGGTGGCATGCAGTTGTGTGTTGCCACCTCCGAAGGAGAGGCCCACTATGTTCGAAGTCTATCAGTTCCTAAGGGCCATTGGGGATCGGTACCATTTCTCAACCGAAAATGAACTTATGATGCCCATAGACAGCGGTGACTCGGATTGCTTGGAAGAACTGATTGTTGCTCGAGAAGCAACAACAGACTAGCACAGTCGAGCTCCTTTGGGTGAGTGACGGTCGACTCTACATGCCTCCTATGCTAGATGTAACTAATATGTGTGGTAAATGTTTAAATAGATGTTACCCCGTAGCTTTGTATGTCTAGGCACACTGCTTCTTGTCATGCTGTTCGAAGAGGTGGATATCCTCTCCATATTACTATAGATAGCAATACCTATTTTCTCCCGATTTGAGCCATTACTTCTGAAAACCTGACTCGCGACAAGGCGTGTGGATGTGCGTTAGCAGTAAATGACAATAGTGATTATCTTGCTTCTGTGCACTGAAGCTTTCGTTGTATGTACTTCGGAAGTTCGCAGTATGTTGCCTGCCTTTCCTAGTTTGGAGCACTGGTGGTATTTTTTCGGTTTGACAGAAGGTTTGGCTGGATTGGTATGTTCATCAGCAACCTATTTTATTCGCTTTGTGCTCTTCGAGCTCCATACCCATGACATCAGTAGGCATTGTTGCATCAATTTTGTATAGTTTGTCGTTTTGAATTGCTCTTGAGGTTTTCATTACTGGCCTAGATCAAGTGTAAGTCTCGAACGATGTTTAAGTTTGAGCAGCTGACATCTGCTGCCAGACTCATGCGCAAAATTGTTCTCTCTCGGAATTCAGAAATCGGATCATTCGGTGATTTTGAATATCAGCAGAACTTGTTCTTCTGAGAACTAGTCAAGCCTAATATGAGATAGAACCTAGGTCAAGCTAACTAATTTACGCGCAAAGTCATCGATGTTCCTGTCCGAGCTCCCACCTTCGTCAACTGTTTCTTTGGCCAACTCCCTCCATTTCTCTGCGTTTCTCTTGATCTCTTTCCCCCTTCCTCCCTCCATCACTTCGCTTACGCATCTCTCTATCTCCCCTCTCGCGATGATCCCTTCTTCGTCCTTGGAAGCCCTAACCCCCACTCCCCAAACGTCCTCCACGAACTTTGCATTCGTGCCCTGGTCCGTCCATTGCGGCATCGCCACCATGGGCACCCCAAGGCTCAGAGCCTTGAGGGTCGAGTTCCATCTGCAGTGCGTCACGAAGCATCCGGTCGACCCATGGGCCAAGATCTCCAGCTGCGGCCCCCAGGGCACGAGGAGCCCCATCCCAGAGCGGGTATGCTCCGCAAACCCGGGAGGGAGCTTCGCTGTCTCCGACTCCCGGACCACCCACAGGAAGTGTCTGTTGGAGTTTCTCAAGCCCCATGCGAGCTCCTCCATTTGGGATGCTTCTAGCTCAGCCATGCTTCCGAACGATACGTAGATGACGGAATTGATGGGCTTGTCATTGAGCCAGCTCGGGCAACTCTCTGTCTCGGGCCTGAAGAGGTTGATGCCGTAGTCCTTGTCGTCCTGCAGTCTCTTATCCAAGTAGATCGATGGAATTGCTGGGCCAACCGTCTTCAGTGGCCAGAGCCGCCATATAGGCGCGTTTGATAACATTTCGTTTAAAAATTGTTTCGGCAACGAAATAGAAAAAAGTATTTCGCTTCGGGAACAATTTTGAACAAAAAACGCGTTTGGTAAATGCTCATTAGAAATATAAAAAGAATAGAAATACGTTTGGTAAATTTGTATAATTTTTTATTTCTTTTAATTTTTTAATATTTTTATTTTATTTTTCTTATTTTTCTTATTTTTTTCCTTCTTTTGGCCGGTCGCCGCCGCCTCGGCCATGGTCGGCGATCGGCGACGAGGGGCGCGGCCTCGCCTTCCCACGGCGAGGCCCGCCGCCCCGGTCTCGCCGGACTGGCGAGGCCGAGCTCGCCGGATCTGGGCGAGGCTCGAGCTCGCCCAGCCAAGGCGAGGCTGAGCCTCGTCGGGTGCCGGCGATACTCCGGTGAGGTCGCCGACCCTCGACAACCGGTCGCCGGCCATGGCCGAGGCCGGCAACCGGCCAAAGAAAAAAGAAATAAGAAAGAAGAAGAAAAGAAGAAGAAAAGAGAGAGAAGTGTTTCTCAAATTTGTTCCAGAAACAAGAAACAAAAAAATTTTGTTTCTTGTTTTCCATTCCATATATGTTTTGGGAACAAAATACTTTTGGAACAAAAACGCATCCAAACGCGTTTTTATTCCTTTTTTGTTCCGAAACAAAAAAAAAAAAAAAAGTGTTTCTGGGAACAGAAGCAACTTTTACCATGCAGCCCCATAGTCTACCACCTTATCAACAATTGAACAAGTAGAACATGAACTTTCCCAAGATTAAAGATCAAATAATGGGTTAGAATTGCAAAATAAAGGAGATGGCCATGTCTAAGAGTAAACACGCTGATCTTCCACCTCACTTCCTTCTGATTAATGCTATCGAAGTTCACTCGATTGCTTCAACTGCTAGATTTCTAAACTCGACCGTCAATACAAGCACAAGGTGATATGATTTTAGCAGAGACAGCAAACATAAATTACCTCCTTCTCCAACTCATAGAATGAGTTATACAGCACAAGATCCGCTCCATCGATGTTCGAGAATTGATTCACGATCAAGTTGAAGAAAGCCGGGTACGACCCCAGGACATACAGGAACGATGGTGTCTCTGCCGGCTCGAGAGGCGGCAACCCGGGAAGCGAAATTGTTGTCCCTGACAGCGGAAGAGGAAGGAGACCTTGGTATGCGTGGTAATACACGTTGTTCACGGCACAAGCTTGGGTATAAAACGCCACTCCTGACTTCCCAAACTGCTTCGCCACATCGAGTGCCCAAGAAAGGAAGCCGTCGTAGATGATGGCATCGATGGCGTCATCCGAACCGTCGAGCTTCTTGATTAGCGCCGCCATGGTTCTCGATCCAACAGCTTGGAGGCTCGTCAAGTATGCCTCAATGCTCTCTGCCTGTGCAGATCCACCTTTAGAGCAGAAAAAAATATGTAAGTTAGGCCTCATTACAAAATGTTCATGAACTTTAACGTGAGCTCGACATGATTCTTGTTAGGAAAATATGACAAGATAAATCAAACCAATGAAGCTTCGTCGTCGTGACATGAAAATTGTTGATTGGACAAATTAGTTCTTCACCGTGTCTGTTCATATGATCGACTCTACTATCATAATCCACAGATTGCCACAAAACCCCAAGAATAGCACAATCCGGAGCTCACTCTAGGCAACTGGCTAATACTCTCTCACCTTCGTCGAATCCGTCTGAGACAGTCTCGATGCCGATGGAGTCGTTCAGGGCCGCATGCATGGATTTGGCGACGAAGACGGTGGTGGCGAGAGTCACTTGGACACCCTTGGAGAATAAGCGCTTGGCGAACTGGAGCATCGGGCTGATGTGTCCTTGTGCAGGATAAGGGAGGACCAGAACATGAACTTTGCAGGGTCTCTTCAGCTTCTCCTCCTCCATGACTGACTCTAGACTGTGCATGGTAGGACGATTCGGTGGAAGTTGCTAATCTCTATACCAATATCGGTTGGTACTTATCTTCCAGATAGCTGATATTTCATGGTGAACAAGAAACTATCTTGCATATTCTCAGCAGTCAAACAAGAGAAGTTTATCGATTCCAATGCAATTTTTTTTTTTAGTGGTGCTTGTGAAAAAATTCGAGAATTGTATGTAAGAGTTTTCCTAATGTGGAGGTTACTATAAAATGGGGTTAGTCTAAGGTGAGACAGAAGGTTTATTAATTAGTCTAATATGGGGCTGGCCAATGTGGACCGAGTTAAGCTTGGCTCGTAATGAGGGGACCTGATTGGAAATTTTATAAATAGTGCTCAAATCTCTCATCTAACCCTAATTTCTCACATGTATACTCACATAAGAAGCGTTAACCTAACGCGAGAGGGTGAGGGCCGTTTCATTGAGCCAGTCATACTGAGGACAATAGAGGTGCGCGTGAAACATTAGTTTTCCGCTTACGCTTTAAGAATGATAGATCCCAAAACAGGCGTGTTAATTTTTCTACTCAATTATGCATGTTCTTGTTCTAGTTATGGAAATTTTGGAATTGCGCAATTTGCGTCCAACATTATATATAACTATATTTAACAGTGTCCCGAAGTAGAAAAGGGCCAAAGAAACAAAAAAACATGTCGGAAAAGGGTTCAGTTGTATTGCATTTTTTTATGTCGCGCCAGAAAAGGTTTTTCTTGAAAAGAAGGAATAGATGGATAATTATGCTTATTTTGGCATGTACTGGCGGAGGTGATATTTGGCCAATATTACTCCACGTCTTTATATTTTCTGGTTAGTGGGCATTGCTTTTATGACTAGGGAAATTGGAATTGTGTCAATCGATGACTACTAAGAAAAAATAACCCACTCTAGTTCTGAATTTATTACATTAATGTAGAAAAAGGCAAATTTTCAATTTTAACCATTTCGCCATAAATTTTTGTGTGAAATTTCAATATAATCATTTTTGTTAATTTTTATCATAAATTGTTGACGTGGTAATTCGATCATCATCGGCAATTTTACTTATCATATCGCCCATTAGTGATATCTGATAAAAATTATCCGGAGATATTATATTAGAATTTCATGGGAAAATTTAGTACTAAATTAACAAAATTGAAAAGTTTAAAATTGAAATGACATATATATAATAGATTTTAAATTGATTAGATAATTTCCCAAATTTTTGGAATTGGGATGTAACTCAACTTAATTTAGATTAACAAAACAAAATTTAGAACTTTAATTATGGGAGAACGCCATCATTGACCTGAAACATTATAATCATAAGATTTTTATAGAATATTGTACTCTTTCCCTATTTAATTATTCACCAGCCTTTTGTTAGTACGGATCAGCTGAAATAACATTTGAAAGAAAAAGAAAACCCTGGACATCAAATCAAATGCACGTCAGATGGTTCGTTGTAGAGTCACTCTCAAAAAATGATTTCGTCCAAAGTTGGAAGGTGCAGCCGATTCTCCTCATCAAATCAGTTATACACTTCTTTTTTGGGTGATTTCAAGCTTTTTCCAAATTCGTATCGCTTGGCACGGTTCTTGAAGTTCTTCCATAACAAATTAGCAGATACAGAAATTCACGGATTCACATATGTGACATCTCAAGATGTCACCCAACACATATATCTCATATTATTACTATTTTTTAACATGCGAAAGCGAAAATAAAGATTTATGAATATTCTTTTAACGATTAAAGTCTCGCATTTATACAAAACATACTTCTACTTCTTTTATTTATACTACAAGGGAGTTCATGACTTCATTATATTTCGAGCAAAAGACAAAAGTTGTAGAGGTAAAGAGATCTATTTCCAGATTATATTATATTTTAAAAAATCTACCTATGCAAATGATCAGACTGACTCACAGATTGAAAACTTCTCCTTCTGCTGCATCTTCAACATCTAGATTGAAGCTACTCAACGGATTGACGAACTCTCCATCAAGATTCCAGTACCAAGCAACAAATCGAAAAGGAACCCATTTTGCGAAGCCTCATACATCAACCATATCTTAGAACTATACTTGGTATATATTATTCCAGACTCTAGTTCAAGCACTCTTTCATAAAAAGTTTTATTATACACAGGAATTCCATAGTGCAAGAGTTGAGGGGTGTCCATTTTACACATCTGAAAAATGAAAGGGGTAAACCGAAACCCAATAAATGAAATCTCTGATTTTAAATTAGAAAAATCATCTTACCATTCTACTTAGTATACACAAAATGAAGGTATAATTATCCGATAAGTATGATACAAATATAAACAGACTTTACCTTTCATGTTCATCTATCATAGAAATTGTTAACCAACAGACTATCCATGCAGATCTATGCATGTGTTTCACACAATGATTTGGTTCTACTTATAATAATGCATTTTCATTAATGCTTCATCATCCCGACATGTGGGGTATCCTGACTCATGGGGCATCTTACAAACTTCCACCATAGGGCATCTCGACCTACAGGGTATTTCAACTCCTGAGGCATCTTGAAACACTCCATGGAGCATCTCGACACATGGGATACCTCAACGCATGAGGCATCGTCACTTACCGCTATACAGGTGACGGAATCACATTAATCTCATTCAAACCATGATATATGTATAGTCTCAAGCATATCACACATATCTTAACTCAATTTAATGCATTTATCAAATAACCACATGTGAAATAACACACAAACATATTTTGATTATTAAAGTCTGGACATTCAAATGAGTACATTCTGAGTCTAGATATCAAGTAGGTTCTGGACATCAAAATTTGGTAAATCAAATGGGTATATTTTGAATTTGAATGAATAGGTACATTTTGGAGATAAGGTTAAGAAAATTGGCAGAAGATGACTTACCTTTTTGATGCGTAATGAACGACTTACCTTGGAACAAACGTTGAATTACTGGTGAACAATGAACAATATGACTTCACAATGGTTTGAATGCAATCACAAGGAAAACATCCAATTTCCACAGCGTTAATGTCAATTGTCTTCGTAAAAGAGTAATGGAATGCATATTTTTCTTTGATGGAAAGAGGAGAAGAAGAGATAACAGTTTCTTTTTGAATATTCTTTCTAACAAACCGACCCAATGGTATCTTCTAAAGTTATTTATATGACTTCCCTCATACTCTTTCAAAATGTGTCTCTCCATCATAATACCTCAAGACAAGATGATGCGTCTTAATCACACTTCATCATGGATGTACGAATAAAGTACAATAGGTTTAAAAAATCAAAAGGGTAGATTTTGGCTTAATAAAAGCTAATAGAATAAAAGAACAGATCAAATAATAAACCGACTTACAAATGGACAGATTTAGCAATTGATGAAATCAACGGATGAATGGATTTAATGAGAAGTAGATTTATATTCAGTAAAGTCCGCCTAAATCAATAAACAAACTATTGAACGAATAGATTCATAATTTGGCAGATTCGGCAAGTGAATAGACTCACAAATGAATAGTTTCGAGCAGACTCACAAATGAATAGATTTTGTCTTAGAAAATTTCAGTTGAAACAAGTGAAACAAATAGATTCTAACTAGTAGAATTCCAATAGAATGAAGCAAAACAAACATGCAATGGGTCATCGAAATAAAGATGGCAGAACGGCCAGATTCTAACTGTCACGCTCCGATCCTCGGGCGCGCACACATCCTTCCACTTGGTCAATTTTAGAATGCGATATCCCAGGACTATGTATCGCCAACCCATTTGTTAATTAAGCACGTGCGGAAGCAGTTATAATCCCCAGACAATAAAACAATGGGATAGAAAAGCAAGGCCATATTTTCATATTGAAAACTTATAACCACACTTTTATACATAGCATAACAGGTTTTCATTAAACTTCACAGTACTACTCACTAAGGTCTGATTTAACAGATCTACAAATATTCACAAGGCTTTCAAAATGAGGGAGGTCTCAATCCTTCTGCAGGTCGTATTCAAAATCATCCTTTTCACCCTTCTCTGATTCCTTGCCAGGCTTTTCCTGAGATCCTCCTCTTGAAGATCTTCCACCTAAGGGCCTGAAATTGGTTATTACAACAACCAATAAGACTATGTCTCAGCGAGTTCTACCCCCTAAGACTCGATTAGGGAACCAATACACCACCAAGTTACTTAGCACATCACGAGTCAGATGACTTACCTTGGCATCAGTTTCCAACTTGCAATTTAAGGTTATGCACATATGCTTCATATATTGCATTAGAACAATCAATCTATTCACAACCACTAGATTAACTCATTGATCAATCGACCTGGTCGATTCACAAGTCAGTCAGACCATCTCTGGGTCACTTCACTTCCCATCATCACACCCCTAGCAGTACACTTAGTCACAGAGCTTTATTAATGCTCTCGGGCGTTACTCCTGCCAAGGTGACATGTATAATGGACAGCACTCGTGCGTTCTTTAAGGTGCCGTTTTCATCAGTGATATCCTCCATCACCGAACCACGTATGTCCATACTGCTGCATGTAATAGACAGCACTCGTGCGTTCTTTAAGGCGCCGTTTTCACCAGTGATATCCTTTAATCATCAAACCACGTATGTCTCATTACATCATTCCTGATTGGTTTCGGCCGAGAATTTCCCCAATTCCCTTTGACAGTTCTCTCTGCTTTACAGCTCATCAATGTTAAGTAGTCATACTCGGACATCAACTAATCTATCACTCAAATTCTTTCAATTTGGGATAAATCCCTAATTTGCATAATCAATTCAATTTCACGCAATGTAGAGCTCAAATAAATAAACGGACTGCATCACGATAATCAGCATGAAATTTCGGTCACCGGCCATCCTAGGTGAATTTCTGGAAAAATAATTAAATAAATAAATAATTTCGAAAATTAAATAAATAAATACGATAAATTCAATTTAGCACAATATAAAGCTCAATTAAATAAACAGGCTGCACCATGATCATCAGCATAAAATCTCGTCACTGGCCATCCCATTTGAATTTCCGGGAAATAATTAATTAATTAAATTAATTTTGAAAATTAATAATTAAATCCTAAAAATTCATTTTAAGCCCGAATTATTAAATTGACACCCGGTAAGGGACGGGAAAAATCCAAGAAGCATCCAATAATTAATAGGACAAGTCTACTCGCTAAATGTACCTTCAATTTAACTAACATGCACTAACAAATCTCTAATTTAATTGTCGTAATCTAACCTAACTACCTAATTACAATTAAATAAATCTAATTGACCCTTAGGCATAATTAGATCACTAATAAAGCATTAGTGAGTAAAACTCACTTGCACAACATGATGATCGGGACACATCGACGACGACGCAACGGCGGCCGAAAACGGGCTTGCGACGATACTCCCAGGCTTGGACCGGGCCTTGACCTTGGCCTAACAAATCTCAGCCTAACTGAGATTTGTTCTTGCTTCTGGGCTGGACCCAAATTGGGTTGGGCCTGCTAAACTTTTGAACTTAATTCACTTGGGCTTCAAATGGTGGGCTGGACTTCAATTGATTTCTGAAACTGGGCCTCAAAAAGACCGGGCTGTTACAGCTGAAAATGGGCCGAAAATGCTGGAATTCTGGCCTAACTTCTGGGCTGAACGTGCAGTGAAGGTGGGCTGAAGCGGGGCAGCTGCGAACTGGGAGAGAAGCTTCAACACGGTAGCTGGCTTCGGTCACATTGAGGCGTGAGAGAGGGAACCTTGGTCTTCGGTGAAGCTAGTGGACCAAAGAAGCTGCAGGCGCTGCCATGTGGCCACGCGGGGAAGCTTCTTGGTCAAATTGAGGAGTCTCGACACTCCTTGTTGACCCAAGCAACTCCAGGAGCTGGCAGGTGGCGTCTTCAGCAGCTGCGGTGGAGAAGCACCTTCGTGATGGGTTGAACACGGCTGTTGTTGACCGAAGATGGGGCAACAAAGATGGAGAGAGGCTCAGTGAAACGTGTGGCGGCTCGGCTTGGCTGGGCGGAGAGGAAGACAGCTCCGTGGGGGTCTTGGACGCGTGGAGGGACTGCTTCGGTCAACAAGGTGTGGGAACGATGGTCTTGTTGACCCAAGGCGAGCAGCTCTTGGACGTGTGGAGAGGGAGGCCCTTCGGTGGCTTCGGTGGACGCGCGCTTGGTGAGGAAACCACAAGGACATCACCTGCGAAGCTGCTTCGTTTTCTATGGGCTGCTCAGTGGACTCTCGGGCTGAAGCATAACGAGAGGAAGAGAGAGATGAAGTTGCGGATGGGGAGATTGGTGAGCAATCTTCAAGATTGAAGGTGGCGTGCACGCAAAGGAGAAGTCAGCTAAGAGGGGGCAAAAGCTTCAAGACTTAGCCAATTCATTCAATGCCTTGGTCCCACAAGCCCTCCATCTTGTCCATTCTTGTCTCCTAATTCTTTCCAACCAAAATCCACCAAAATTATTCAAATGAAGCCAATAATATGCTGTTCGTGTACAATTCCGAATTTCACTTAGTTTAATTCCAATTCCTCACTCAATTTTCCAAATTGAGGTCCAATTTTGGCGTAGAAAAATCCCAAATGATTTTCTATGAATCCTCGACACACAAAGGCTCGGCCTGGTAGTCCAATTTCTCATCAATTTAGCCAATCTGAATTTCTGTCAAATTTCCACGACGTCCGCACCCAATTTCCGAAAAAAATCTCGGGACCTCTGAAAAATCTTCTGAGATTGAGCCAATGTTCCATAAATAGCTCGTGACACCATAGAACTTTCAATTTCTGAAATTTGACTCAAATTGGTGGTTAATTTCATTCCGGCGTGCTTTTAGCGTGACCTAGACTACCGGGTAGTTTTCAGAACTTTTCAAGATAATTGACTCGTGGTCAATTTTCTTCGAGCCACACTGAACCCACTCGACACATTGGCGACTCTCGATTGTTGTGAAAATCTCGAGGGCTCAATTACAGACACAGGGTACCAAAACGATAGAGAAATCAAATTAGTGCCGGTCGACGAGAATTTTCCAATTTAGTGGAGTCACCCACGATCGGCCACACATCTCAGTCGAACCAACCTATCTTTGATTTCAATTTGCTTTTTAACTGTGTCGCAATGACCCAACCTATCTTTGATTTCAATTTGCTTTTTAACTGTGTCTCAATGACCTCTAAAGATGAACATGGTCGGGAAGTCGATTCCTGGTCGAATTTTCTAGTCTAATGCCTTAAAATTCTTTAATGGCTTACCCAGTTAATCTAGTTATCTCAAGAGTGATCAGCTCTAAGAACAACCCTATAGTCGCGTCAATAAAATGCCCGATTAATTTAATAGAAAACAGCACTGGAATTTCTGGATGTCACACTAACTACTTAGAATGAAGCATTATGAACATGTAATAAGTCATCAAGACATAGATGGTAGGATGGTCAGATTCTAACTATCCAAACTGAAGCAGAAAGAAGCAAAATGAATATGTAATGGATTACCAAGACAAATATGACAAAATGGCCAAATTCAACTACCTAGAATGAGACAAAAAGAAGCAGAACGAATTATGTAATAAGTCATTAAGATAAAGATGGCAGAATGACCGGATTCTAATTATCTAGAATGAGGCAGAAAGAAGCAGAAAGAACATGCAATAGGATATCAAGACAAAATGGCAAAATGACCAAATTCTATCTACTTACAATGAGGTAAAAAGAGGTAGAACGAACATGTAGTAAGTCATCAAGACAAAAATGGCAGGATTGGCAGATTCTAACCACCCAGAATGAGATAGAAAGAAGCTGGACAAATATGCAATTGATTATTAAGACAAATATAGCAAAATAACCAGATTCTAACTACCCATAATTAAGTCGAAAGAAGTAAAACGAACATAAAATAAGTCATCAAGATAAAAATGGCAAAATGGTTAGATTCTAACTACCTAGAATGAGGTAGAAAGAAGTACAACGAACTTGCAATGAGTTATCAAGACAAAGATGACAAAATGGCCAAATTCTTCTACCTAAAATAAGATAGAAAGAGGCATGACGAACACGCACTGAATTATCAAGGCAAATACAGCATAATGACCAGATTTTAACTATTCATAATGAAGCAGAAAGAAGCGGAATGAATATAAAATGAGTTATCAAGACTAATATAGTAAAATGAGTACGTTCTAACTACCTAGAATCATATAGAACGAACCAGAATAAATCAAAGCGAAACATAACAAACTTGCAAGAAATTATCAAACTACTTAATAATCATCATACCCCCATCAAGATTTCACCTCTTACCCAACCAATCAAGATAGAAATAATTAAGTAGATTTAAACTAACTTAACACTAAAAATTTCACTCACCTTGAACGAACGCAAACTACGAACTACCGATTGTCTTTACCACCTTAATTGCACTTGGTTTGCTCTCCAAATTCTTCAATTGAAAAGTGGAAAATAATACATGTAGCTTCTGTTTGCGTTTTTGAAAGGAACGAAAAAGGGTCTTTGCCAAGATAAAACGAGTTTTGTTGAAATCAATTAAGATAATTTAATTTCTTGAAATGTTAGGTGTAAAATTACATGTTAACCTTTAGCTTGATGCGGCAATAATGCAAAGCAAGGCCCTTGCACGTTGCCCAAGAAATGCATAAAGAAAATGAGTCATTTTATAATAATCCATATTTTGTTAATGTGTAAAAAAATTTAACCACAAAATATTATGTTCTAAGAACACATGGCCATGCAAACCTTTATTCAATGACATGTGGCACTTGTAATTTTAACTAATCAATTTTGTTATGGAAAATGTAGCAAGCCGAACATACTCTCATTCTTCTAGCACTATTAACACAAATTATTTAACAATATTATTACCACTTAACTAAAACTTACGTGATCAATAACAACCATTATTAGTAAGACTATAGTAATTTAATTAATATCATTTTATTATCAACACACACATAATTCGATTTACATGTCGAACCCGAGACGATTTAAGTTCACGAAAATTACCGGCCGTGTCCCACAAAATTTACGAATTCGATTAAAGTCTCCGTATACTTGTCCAAATACTAAGGCAAATAATATTTAGCTCAAAATCTAAATATCTTATCATAACACAAATTTCCGAATATTAGATAATTATAAATACGGAAATTCTGGATGTCACAACATAAATCTTGCGCAACATAAACGACGCAAGTATAAATGAAAATGAGACTTTACGTAAATAGACATTTCATTCCTAACACACGAGGAGTAGCATAAGTAGATCCATCGCTGCCACAATCGTTCTTCGTGTATCGAACATTCCTCTTTTCTCTTTCTTTAAGTCCGAGCACCCAATTTAGCAACAAACTCCTCAATGTTCCTATCGGAACTCCCGCCCTCGGCAACCGCGTCTTTGGTAATTTTCCTCCACTTTCCTGCATTTTCCTTCATTTTCGTCCTCGTTTCTCCTTCCATTACCTTCCTTAAGCAATGCTCTATCTCTTCACTCGTCACAACACCTCTCTCCTCATCAACTAGTGGCCTTAGCCCCATCTTCCAGACATCCATGATATACTTGGCGTTCGTGGCCTGGTCAGTCCATTGCGGGATCGCCAGCATTGGCACGCCCAAGCTGAGCGCTTCCAGGGTCGAGTTCCAACCGCAGTGCGTCACGAAAAGCCCTAGTGCCTTGTGAGCAAGAACTTCGAGCTGGGGACACCATGTCACGATTAGACCCTTTTGGGATGTCTCGGTACAATTTGCAAAGCCCTGTGGGAGTTTCTCTGTTTCTGATGATCTGACCACCCAGAGGAAATAGCAGTTGCTTCTCTTCAGTCCCATTGCTAGCTCGTGCATTTGGTCGGTCTTTAGCTCGGCCATGCTCCCAAAGGAGACATACACAACCGACCCTTTTGGCTTTGTGCTGAGCCATCTCATGGTGGTGTCGTGGTCCGGTTCGAAGATGCTGAAGCCATATTCTTTGTCTTGCTCAAGCCTGTTGTCTAAATAGGTTGATGGTACTGTTGGTCCTATGGTCCTGAATGGCAAGATCTTCATGAACCAGTCCGCAACCTACAAAGAAGAAGAAGCAGAAGAAGAAGTTCTCGTTGAATGCTTGAAAGATCTAGTTGGATGACTCCTTAATCAAAAAGGTGCCATGACAGCCGGAAGAGAGAAATGAGGATACAGTCTCACTTTAATTATTTGATTGAGGATTGGAGGATAACTTTTCATCACACGTTTGCGATTGATACACTGGTATTTTTCATTTCATTTAGACATTCGAGTAACCTGACTTCAATTAATAAAAGAACCTACCAAGTTATGTTGTCGGGGAGTCGACGCTGACAATCCCATCGTCAAATAATTTAATGAGTGCTTTACCCAAAAAAAATAATAATTTAATGAGTGCTTGACTTATGCATGACATATGATACAGCAAATGCCACAAAAGGTCATTCATAGCCGGTACTTACTTCTGGATCAAGTTCGTACACTGTATTGCAAAGCACCCAATCCACTTTGTCAAGATTGGAGAACTGGTTCACAAGCATGCCGGTGAAAGCTGGATATGTCCCCAAATCACACACCAAAGATGGCATGTCCTGAGGCTCAAGAGGAGGCATTCCCGGAAGCAAAACCTGCTTCTTAACAGGAACTTCAAGCCATCCCTTTTGGCAGTGGTAAAACACACTGTTCACAGCACAGGACATGGTGAAGAAAGCGGCCCCAACAAGTTTAAATTTTCGGGCAACGTCAAGAGCCCAAGGGAAGAAAGAGTCGTAGACGATGCAAGTCGGCGGTGGGCCTCTAAAGATTAGCCTCTCGACCAGCTCGCTCAAAGTCTCAGGTCCGACCTTCCAGAAGCGCTCGAGGTAGGCTTCTGGGCTACCCGCGGCCCCAATGCCACCGCTGTCGAAGCCATCGGAGATCACCTCAAACGGGATCGAGGTGTATGTGGAGGATCCATGCAAGGTCTTGGACATGGATTTGGTGGTGAGGAGGGTGACTTTGACTCCTTTGTGGAGGAGACACTTGGCGAATTGGAGCATGGGGTTGATGTGGCCTTGGGTTGGGTATGATAGAATCAAGCAATGTGGTTTCAGGGGCATACTCGATTCCTTCATCCTCTCGTGTTTCTCTTGCAATTCAAGTGGAAGCGTCTCCTTATGATCTTATATTGAATGTCTCCAACCTTATGCAGTGGCTCGATTGGCCCTCGTCGGCATAAACGAAAAAGCGGTCGGCCGGTACCTAGTTCTGGCAAAAGGTTTTGCTGTGTTTCCACTTCGATGAGTGGCCGGGAAAAGTCCCATCTTTTCAATTTTTCTTTTTTTTTTGTGAAAGTTGTTGAAGAACAAGGGTCTTATCAGGTAAAAGTTGACCGGCGGATCATGTTCTGGAGAGAGAATAAAATGAAAGAGCCAAAAAAAAGCTCGACAATGGGATCAGGGGCCTAAAAGTGCGGTCCGATCCTTTCCAATCAACCAGAACAAGATGATTAAACCAACCATTCAACCCTAGTGGAGTACAAGCAAAAGAAAAATAGATGATGGCATGTATAATTCGTGAATTCTGGCTTAATATGTAATATGATTCATGAGCTTTCATGTAACTCTCAAATTTTATCTTAATATGCAATGTGATTCTTATGTGATTCATAAATTTTTAATTTGTTCAATGTGATATTAAATTATATGATAATATTTATGTTATTATTCCATTATTTCAAGTTCAATGATAATATTAAACATTGCATATAATCTAAGGACTAAATTGTACATGTATTAAAAGTTCATGGATCACATTTTATAATGTAATAATTTAAGAATGACATTGCAGGGTTAGGATAAAGTTTACGGACCATATTTGAAAAATCAAAGTTTAGGGATCAATTTGCATACTGGGCGAAAGTCTAAGATTATGTGTCATTTTCTCAAAGAAAAACAAAATGAAATGTGTCACACGTTGTAGAGAGAGAAAGAGCTTCTTTAAATCGCCATGAGAGATCATATCCCCACCTGATTCTTATGTTCGCCACTGAAGATCATGTCTCAGATCTTATCGTTGTGTGGGTCTAGGATGGTCGTTGTCAACGTTTACATTGAAGTAGTATAATGAAATGCTAAAGGAACGGTCGTGTAATTGTTACCAGCTATTGATACGTCATAGCTCGTGGATTTCTAGTTAACATATCTTCATCCAGCAGTGTAAGCCTCATGATGATTAAAAAGTTTCTGCACAATCTATATTATTTTGCTGAGTAACGAGCATACCCGAATTTATAAGAAATCAATTTTCGAACCCGTATAACCCATAGGATTTCCCCTCAAGGAAAATATAAAATGCAACAATTCCCATTTGACATACCGTGTTTCTACACTCGATTCCCAATTTTCATCTTTCGTTATAACTACATTTAACCTTCCAACCATAGCAATTATCACGTGATTTCATAAATAAACTGATACGACGTAAAAGATAGATAAGCCTAAGCAAAGCCACCATCCATGCACACAAGCGCAAACACGCTCAGAAATGTAAGTTGAGAGAAGAGTCTCTCATAGATTGTTTTAAAAAAGGACATAATAAGCAGCATAAATTTAACAAAAAAATCCTAAAGAGATCGTACACCAAACTTGATTGGAAATGATTCATCCAGTAAAGAAAATCTCTTGAATTACCGGCTAAAAACAACCTAAGTCTCTAAGGTAATTATTTTAATTTCTGTAACCCTGAACCCAAGATAAATATCAAATTTGCTAAGAGCCCAAGGAAAGAACGAGTCATGGACGATGCAAGTTGGTGGTGGCTGCTAGAGATTAGCCTCTCGACCAGCTCACTAAGAATAAGGAAAATTGTCCAAAAAGTTCGAGTAAAGAACAGCGCAAGTGCCATAACTGAAGACGGGGGGTTGACACTTAAGTGCCATAACTTTAAAACGGTACACTTAAGTGCCACTTTTTTTTTAAATGAGACACTTAAGTGCCACATTCGGCGAGGGTCGCCGGAAATCCTACGTGGCACGTTTTATTATTTTTTAATACTTGCATGGCTCGCCGGAGAGCTGAGTTGGTGCCGACTCAGCAGAAACGACGTCGTTTGCATAATAAAAAATTAATTAAATTAAATTAAAACTTAATTTTAATTAAAAATATTCTAAAAATTAAAAAATTTAAAAAAAAATTGGAAAAATTTAGAAAATTAAAAAAAAAAGGGGAGGCCGAAGGGGGCGGCTGAGGGCCGAGCCCTCGCCGCCGCCGCCTCCCTGCCGTCGCGGAAGGGCCGGCGACGGCGGAGGAGGCGGCGAGGGCCCGCGGCCCTCGCCTAGATCCGCAGCCCTCGCCCCGGATCCGGGCGAGGGCTCGCGGGCCCTCGCCGCGATCCGGCGAGGGCTGGCGGCCCTCGTCGCCGGTCGGCCGGGGGCGGTGACCCCGCCGACCCTCCCCCTCCGTCGGCCCTTCCGTGACGGCGGGAGGCGGCGCGGCGAGGGCTCGGCCCTCGCCCCCCCTTCGGCCTCCCCCTTTTTCTTTTTTTTTTTTTTTAATTTTTAATTTTTCCAATTTTTTTAAATTTTAGAATATTTTAAATAAAATTAAGTTTTAATTTAATTTAATTAATTTTTATATTATTTTTTACATGTCGGTGACAAAACGGCGTCGTTTTTGCATTTTCTCGTCACGTCAGCGTGCAAAACGACGCCATTTTGGGCCTCCGTCGCGGGAAAATCGCCACGTCAGCCGTTTGGCCGGATTTTCGTCGGAGTGGCACTTAAGTGTCCCATTTTACTCCGATATTGGCACTCAAGTGTACCGTTTTGAAGTTATGGCACTTAAGTGTCCCCTCGTGCCAAGTTATGGCATTCCAGTGTCCCAAACTCGAAAGTTCTAAACCTATTACATTTTTACCAATTCAGTCATGAACCTTTCAATTTTGTCACTTCAGTCTTAAACCTTTTCATTTTTTGCCAATTGAGTTCATTCAGCCAATTTTGGCTGGAAAATGCTGACATGGGCGCCGGTAGTGCCATGTAGGACCATCAGTGTTGACTTTAACAATTTTTAATAATATTTTAATATTTTTCTGAATTTTTAATATTTTTTCTATTTTTTTCCATTTTTTTCTTTCTTTACTTTTTGGCTTTCTTCTTTGCCTTTACTGGTTGTCGATTGGCCATAGGCGACGACCGGCCACTAGCCATAACCAGCCGGCTAGCCTTGCTCGCCATAGGCAAGGGGAGCCCTTGCCTAGGCATAGCCTAGGAAGGGTCGCTTGGGCAAGGTCGACTTACGCCTAGGCCAAGGAGACGGTTGGCCTTGCTAGATCTAGTGAGGGGAGCCCTCATCGGGTTTCGCCCTCACGCAGGCGAGTGTTGGCCTTGCCTAGGCTAGGGCGGCCTTGCATGGCATTTGCATCATCATCACTCAGTCGACGCTCGGCAAGGCCGCCTTGGCCTAGGTGCACGTTGGCCTCGCCCAGACAACCCTTGTTGGGCTGAGCTTGGGCAAGGGCTCCCCTCGTCGAGGCTCGCCTTCGCCTGGCTAGGCCTTGCCTATGGCGGGCGAGGCCAGCTAGCTGGTTGTGTAACGTTCTAATCCTCCGAGCACGTGTCTATCCCTGCTTGGTTGATATAATAGTGATGTCCCGGGACTCATCGTCAACCCATTCATTTTAATGGGCATGCAGAAACGATTAATAATCCCTAGACAATAACACGATGGAATAGAAAAACAATGCTACAAATTTTCAAACTGAAAACAACAACCGCACACATAGATATACATACAACAATTTGAGTTATATATATACAATACAAGTCGTTCCATTCACAAAGCCTACAAAACAAGGGGGTTCCACCAACTACAGCTCCTCATCCTCCTCATCATCTCCCTCCACACTTCAGTTGGAGCCTACAATGGAATACACCGGAAATTCTGAATCTTCAAGCTTAGGGTCGATCGTGTCTACGACTGAACCTTCTAGAGGTTCTGCGGTGTCTTTCCCAAAAGCGACCTCCATCACATACAGAGGTATCTCACATTCTAAGATAGGG
This sequence comes from Eucalyptus erythrocorys, assembly GCA_014182555.1. Taxonomy (NCBI): domain Eukaryota; kingdom Viridiplantae; phylum Streptophyta; class Magnoliopsida; order Myrtales; family Myrtaceae; genus Eucalyptus; species Eucalyptus erythrocorys. The sequence goes on along the minus strand of CM024607.1, from coordinate 32,165,971 downwards.
TCCTCTCTATGACCGTCATGATCTTGACGGTACGATGACCGGTATCGATAGGGTACCCGTTGGGATAAACTTGCATCGACCTAGACCACAGACCGTATAAGCTCGTACTCCCATCCCCTAGGATCCCCATGGAATGGAATGAAATTACTCTGTTCTGTGATTTTTTTCGGCTTTCCAAAATTTTTGGTAAGAGTTGCCATTTAAAGGCCTGAAAATGATATCCCACGACAGGGCGAGACGACGTTTCAGCAAGTTCAACCCCCTAAGACTCGACTAGGAAGAAAATACGGCCCAAGGACTGCCTAAGCACAATTATGAGTCAGAGGACTTATCTTGACCTCAATTCCTTCCTGCAAGTCAATTCAATTTATATAATCATTGAATCACATCATCACATCAAATCTAGAACTCAGATTGAATCATCGATCAATCGACCTAGTCGATTACATGTCATTACAACCTTTGCTTAGTCAACTCATTTAATACTATCTATAAAGTCTGACCATATCAAGACTGCTCACTCTAAGCTGATTAATAGTGTAATGCTCTCGCTAATTCAATACTTATCAGCCTGCGGGCCTGATATAGTATACCACCCTAACCATTGAACAAATTCATCACTTTTATCAAATACCCGATAAAAATAATCATGTGTGGGTACACGGTCAACCATAGCCAAAATACAATATTTTCACTTTTGAACATCCCACTAATTTCAGTAGTCCCAAAATAAATTTTTGGCATTGTAAACTGACGCCTGGTAATTTTTCAATTAATTACCAAAAGGGAGAAGTACACTAATGGTGCCATAAGTTGTGCACGACGCTCACTTTGGTACCAAAAGTTTCTATCGGATCACTTAAATGCCAAATCGGAGGAAAAACGATCACTTTGGTGTCACCGGCGAAAGATTCCGACCAAAATGATTACGTGGCTTTAAAAAAAGAAAAATTGACAAGGCCTTCAAACGACGTCGTTTTCGGTCCTCCTTAAGAAAACGACGTCGTTTTGCCATCCTACATGGATGGCCTCACAAAAATGATGCTGTTTAACTCATTTGGGGATTTTTCCGACCTAGCTCGCTCGGCCGTCATCACTCGGCCTCCGCCGTCGCTGGGCCATCGTCGTTTGCTCAACCGCCATTGCTCGGTGCTGTTTGGACGCCCTTGACGGCACCCAAGGGAGCACCAGCCCTAGTCGTCGGAGCCTAGGTAATGGAAGACACTGGCCAAGCACTCGTTGGGGAGATCGGAGATGGAGAGGGAGACATCAATGGCGGCACACTCGTCGGCGGCCTCCCCGAGCACCGGCTAGATCACGGCCTTTGACTTGGCCGCTGAGTGGCCATTGTTGGGGTTGGGGTCGGGGTCAAGGCTGCGGCCATCGAGTGGCCATCGTCGAGGTCGGGGTCAGGGTCGGAGCCGCGGTCGCCGAGCGTGGGAGCCGTCGAGATTTAGGGTTTGAATTGGGGGAGACACCAAACGGCGTCATTTTGGTGTTAGGACGCTAAAACAACGTCGTTTGAAGGCCTAAGTGATCCAAGGAAACTCCGGCAAGCCACATCAGCATAAGAAATTAATAAAAAAAAAAAGGCCACGTCGGATTTCCGGCCGATCAGATCGGCGTTGGAACCAAACTGAGCATTTTTCAAATTTTTTAGCACTTAAGTGATCCGATGAAAACTTTTGGCACCAAAGTGAGCGCCGTACACAACTTATCAATTTTTGGGATAATTACCTACAATCACCAATCATACTCAATTTGCACAAAATAACAGTCAATTAAATAAACAAATTACACCATTGCAATCAGCATAAAATTTCGGTCACCGACGATCCGACGATTCCGGTCTAATTTTCGAAAAATAAATAAATAAATAAATAAATAAATAAATAAATAATTACGTAAATTAGTTATTAAATGCAGTAAATTGCAACTTAGGCCCGTAAAGCCTAATTAAAAGCCGAGACAAGTCCGGAAAATTTCCGAACCACTCTAGATAAATACTAGAGCTTGTCTAGGCCCTAATCACACTACCCTAACCACCTAACATACAATAACGATTAATTAAATTGCTAATATAATGTAATTATCCACTTAATCCATACTTAGTCTAAACTAATCAATCCTTAAGCGTCATTAACTTACTAAGTAAGGATTAGTGAGTTAAATTCACTTGTTCAATGATCCGCTTGGATCAAAACGACGGGAACGACAAGAGGCTTGAGAAACTTCAAAGCGGGACTGCCTTTCGGGGTTAGGAACGGCTCGCAAACGGGCTAAACAATGCTGCGAATACCCACAAGCTTCAGCTGTTGGTTTGGGCTGAGATGGGCTGAAACGAGAGCTAGTTGAGGTGGAAACGGCGAGGGAGGAGGCGGACGGGTTGTAGCAACTCCATGGTGGCTTGGCGGGTGGCGAAGTGGCTTCGGCAATGAAGGGATTGCAGCTCGATCTCTCCTAGTTTTGTTGAGCTCCGAAAATGGCAATGGAGGAGGATGAGAGGGGGGTCGACGAGCAGAGATGGGGGAGGAAGAAGGAAGAGGGGACCGGTTTTAGCTAAGAGGGGGCCACCACTTGGTCTTCACTTATCTTCTTGTCCCCTTGACCCTCTTGGTGTGCCCCACTTGCATGGCTGGTTTGCACAGCAAATTTCTAGCACAAAATCCCTTCTAGAAGCCTTTTGAAATGGTCGACAAGTCATGGATGAAAGGGCATACGAATTTGTACATATTTTCCCTCAATTGGTACCCAAATGCTTCTTGAATCACTCCATTTGGCTCTTAAAAATTCAATTGTTGAACCCTCGATCATCCTGGCGTTTTACCTCACCAATTGAACTTACTTGCATCCTAATTGCGCAATAAAAAAGGTCCCCGACATTTCCTAGACAAAACCGATCTTACTTTGACTTTTTCCCAAAAAGTCTCGATTTGCAAAAAAATCTTTGGAGACTGAGTCGACATTCCTAAAATGACCTGTGATATGATAGAACTTAATCGGATTCAAATTCGCGGTTAATTTCAATTTAGCACGATTTTAGCGTGACCTAAGCTACTAAGTAGCTTTCAGAAATTTTTAGTGTAAACGACTCGTGGTCAATTTTCTTCGACACATTGGCGACTTTTGGTGGTCGTGAAAATCTCGAGATTTCAAAAACGAACACAGGGTACCAAAACGAAAGAAAAATCAATCTAGTGCCGATCGATGAGAATTTTGCAATTTAATGGAGTTACCCACGTTTAACCACATATCTCAATTGAACCAACCTATCTCTGATCTTTAATCGATTTTTTAACTATGCCATAATGATCTTTGCAGATGAGCACGATTGAGTAGCCGATTCCTGGTCGAATCCTCAAGTTTATTGCATTAAAATCTCTTAATGACTTCCCCAGATAGTCTAGTTATCTTACAAGTAATCAGTACTGAAAATAACACTAGAAGCGCATTAATGAAGGGCCCGATTTATTCAATTGAAGACAGGACTGAAAATCTAGGATGTCACAAGTTGTGGTCGGTCGGCCACCTAAAAAAGGCAAAGAAGAAAGCCAAAAAAAAATATAAAAGAAATAAAAGAAAGAATAAAAGGGAAAAAAAAGAAAAAAATAATAAAAATTTTAAAAAATAAAATATTATTGAAAATTGTCCACGTCAATGCCGGAGGTCTTACGTGGCACCGCCAGTGTGCACGTTAGCATTTTCTTGCCAAAATTAGCCTGATAGACTCAATTGACAAGAAGTGAAAATGTTTGAGACTAAATTGACAAAATTAAAAAGGTTTAGGATTGAATTGGTAAAAGTACAATAGGTTAAGGACTTTTTGGACAATTTTTCCCTAAGAGTCTCCAGGCCAACATTTCGGAATTGCTCCACTTAGGCTTGGGTCTACCGGTGGCCCTAGTGCTGCCATTGCCAAAGCTGTAGGGTATCACGTCAAGCGCAATTGAAGGATTGGTAACGACAAGAGTGACTTTGAGTCTTTTGTGAAGCAAAGGCTTGGAGGATTGGAGAAAAGGATTGACGTGGCCTTCAGCTAGGTAAGATAGAACTAAGTGGCTTCAGGGGTTTACTTAAATCGTCCATGTCTCGCGTTTCTCTTGCAATTCAAGTGAAGCATCTCCTTTTGGTCTTTTATGTAATGTCACAATATTAGAAAGTGCTTGATTGTCCTTGTTAGCACAAGGGCAAAAACGTGGTTTTTCGAGTACTTCTTGTTCTGGCAATGGTTTACTATGTTATAATATCAATGGCCAGCTACAAATAATTCCACGTTTTAGATTACATGCAAAGATTGTCAAAGGACATGGGGCATATTGTGCAAAAAGTGGCTGATCGATCATGTTATTTAGAATTTCTATATGATGCAATTTTACATCACTGGGATTCATTAATTTACAACATAAATGATACCAGCGGGAAAATGAAGGCCCGTCTGCTAATTTTTCGATGTAAAATCAACAAGAAAAAAATTAACTATGATTGTGCTAGAGGGGTTATTTCGTGAGTTGAATTTTTCCTCAAACCTTAACATAAGAAAGGAAAACATGAAGAAAATAGAAGAACTTGTTAGAATGAAAGATATAAAAATGCCAATTTAAGCTCTAGATTCGTTAAAACACGGCTCTATGAATTAGGTGTCCGAGGCTAAATGAGAATGATATGAAAAAGGGTGGGATGTTGCAGCATGACTAGGTTGAATGAAACCTTCAGTGTCGGACGAGCAGACCCTTTCACGTGAAACATCAGTCATCAAAGACAACACCTATTGATCACGACCTCTCATCGGCTCGTCTAAATGAATTACATGAAACCTATGAAGCACGGACACGCGGTCAACGCGTGTCGGATTTTCCGACACGCGGTCAGCTTTTGTTCGACACATTAGGACTCATGTGTCCGGAAGACAGGCGAGGGCGAGGGAGCAGAGACGGCCGCGAGCGATGGCGAGAGACGGCCAGAGAAAGAGCATAGACTAAGGTGGGGGCCGCCTCTGTGATGCTGCGATGGATGGGGACGAGGTTGCAGCTGCGAGGAAAAGGAGACGAAGGCGGTTATGCGGTGAGGATGAGAGGAGAAAAGGAGAGGAAGGGGGTTGTGCGGCAAGCGACGAGGAAGGGGGTCGTGCAGTGAGTAGCGAGGAGGAGAAGGATGGAGAGGAAGAGAAGAGGAAAGGTCGTGCGGTGAGCAGAAGGAGGAGGGGGTAAAGGAGCTAGGGTTTTGATAAAAAAAAAAAACTCAAAAATAATGTAACTCTGATGGCCATCTCGAGACTGGCATGACTTTTGTTTTTGGGAGGAGGGGGGGAAGTGACAGGATAGTGTCATGGCCCGAAAGAAGGCCGATCCAAGAGGTTCTTGGAAGACGGCAGTGACACGTCCGTGGAGGATCTTCTGTGTTCGCTTTGATAAATAGGGGGTGAATAGGTGTTTATGAAATTCTTTTCAAATCTTTGGCCAAAATGTCCTTTGGTATGAGAATCACATCAGAAATAAATAAATCATGCAACTATAAAAATAAGTAGAGTAGGGTAAGAGAAATTTGACACAATGATTATAGTGCTTCGGCTTATTGTAAGCCTACGTCCACTCTCCACGTTGGCAGTCAACTGGTTGTAATCATTATGTAGCAAATGAGAGCTTTACAGTCTACGATCTAGACTTCTTTAGTAGAAAGTCTCTTCTATAGCTTCTCGCAAATTCTCATTGTAAGTGTCTCTCTTTAGTACACAATTTTGAGCACAAGAGATTTTGAGAACAAGAGGTTTCAGAGGTTTTAACTTCGAAATTTTTCTATCGGCTCTTACTTATATTTTCGAACAACTTCGACACACCTTACATATCCCTTCGTGCTTCCATAGCCGTTAGCACTTTCCAAGAATTCATCCAATCAACCCGTTGGAATGAATCAATTTAAGTTATCTTCACATTTTTGAATATATAAATAGAAAATATCTCGTCAATCCTGCTTGCCCATACAATCAGGATCTTGAGTTTCCAAAATTAGATCCTTCCAAAAACTCGCTTGATCTTCAACAGATAAAATCCAAAGAAAAAATCTTTTGAGCTCACAATCATAGCCAGAGATATTCCATGGATAAGTTAGGGAAGATAATATCCAAATCTTGATTTCCTTAACCATAAAAATAACCTGCTGACAGCCTAGCAGAATCGCAAAAACTGGGTCTGACTGTCTTCAGACTTTGATTGGATTTGGAGATCATCAGACCATAACTCTAGGTCTGGTAGTCTTCAGACGGAAACGCTTGGGTCTTGAACTTTTCAGACTTAATCGACTGAGTCTTAGATTCTTCAGACTTAACTGACGATGATGTTTTGTTAACTTCAAAACTTATAGGGGATTTTTCTTCAACAATCTCCCCCTTTTTGATGGTGACAAAACACTTTGGCAGATTTGTAAATTTATAACCTGCAAAGAAAACTCATGTATATTTTGAGGATTACTTTTGCAAAACAAAAAAATGTTAGTCCAATAACAATTATCCTCACAAATATAATGATCCCGCAAATTCACAAATCTACAGATCCAATCATCAAATCAGTGCATAAATAAAGTTATAGAGGTTCAAATAAACAACCCAAAAGTTCAAAGTCAAAAACATAAACAGTCTAAAAACAAAAACAAATGAAACGAACGAAATAAAGTTCGAAATAAAAGTTCAAGTTCTCAAATCTGCAAAACTCTTCCCCTTTTTGTCCCATCAAAAGGAGGTAGAGTGGTCAAGAGTGGGGTTGATAAAAATTCAGGGCTCCTTTGGAATGCGAACAAGATGATATTCGCTGAGCGATTGCATTGTCTTCTCAAGGCTTGTGAGAGCTTCCTTCACTGAAACCAACTCAGCACCCTTCACATTCGATTCCACTTGAAATTTGAGTGCATTGATTTGGTCTTGCATGGACATGAAAGTACTCAGCATTGCCTTCTTGAGGTCTCTCAGCTCATAATCCATTCCAAAAACCTGCTTTTTAAGGTCCAACATAATATCCAACAGTTGTGAAAATGTTGTTGAATTAGCATTACCTGTACTGGGACCAGTAGACTCTGTTCTTGGAGTCTGAAAGCTCGGTGCATCCTTTTCAGCCCTTTGCCTTTCTGATGGAGAGGATTCTTTAATGTCTGGGCAGTGAGATGTATAAATGTCTTCAGCATCAGCACTTGACCTACTGACATCACTGTAATGTAGTGGCGATATAGTTCCTTGATTAGCAGCAACTCCCCCTGTTTTCTTGCTAGTGGGTGGAGTCGAATATTCCTCGCCAAAATCCATTTCATCTTCAGCACTGTGATGCATTTCGGCCTTCTTTCCAAAGTGTTCTTGAGCAAAAGATGGCTCAATTCCTTTAGCAATATCCTCCTGAGCCTTGCTCTCCTCTTCATCTTTCCTTCTTCTCTCTTCCTCTTCTCTTCTCACTTCTTCTTCTTCTCTTCTTCGTGCTTCCTCTTCTTCTTTCCTCTGTCTCTCCTCTTGTTTCCTCTGTTCCTCCTCTTCTCTCCTTTGTCTCTCTTCTTCTTCTTCTTCTTTTCTCTTCCTTTCCTCTTCTTTCTTCCTTTGTTCTTCCTCTCTTTTTACTCTCTCTGCTTCCTCTTTCCTCTACTTCTCTCTTCAGCATCAGCTTTCAAACTAATTGTGCTCCTCAACTTTGTGAGAGCAGAAAGAGTCATGGCATCGTCAAAATCTTCTTCATCATCCTCATCTTGTAGGATGACTTTTCTTCGCTTTTTCTCGGAAACAGCCATGGGCTCTTTACCCTTTCTCTTGGTAGAAGCAGTAGCAAACTCTTTGGAGGGAGTCTTCTCCTTCAATCCTTCCAATGTAGTGTTTAGCTCTTGAAGCTTCATCTTCATCATCATTTTATAACCCACAAGCATCGAGCTTAGATTGGTCAAGCATAAAGGTGCAGGAATTTGTATCTTGAAGTGCCTGTGGTGATGAGAGATGAGTAAGGCAATTGGCCCTTATCCTTAACCACAGTCCTGTACATGTGGAATAGGATAACATGGGAGAGTGAAAAGGGCTTGCTTCGTTAAGAGCAAACATGAGTTTTGCTTCTGTTTTGGACATGTCAGTTTTGGAGGTTGTCTTTGGCCTGAGACAATTGATAATGATATTGTGCACCAAAATATTTGAGGCATTCATCCTAGTGTAGGATATTTTGCCTTTCACACTCTTATCCCGCACAATTTCAAGAGTAGCATATGTTGTGGACACTTTAATTGGTTGGAAACACCCTCTTTCCACCCCAATTACGTCAGCAAAAGTGTCAACATCAACAACAAACTCTTTGTCCATAAAGGTGAAGGACAACCTATTGGCATCTAAAAATGACAAGTTTGAGTAAAAATATATCGTCAATTCAGTATAGGCACTTGTCACGTCTGTACAAAACTTCTCCAATTGCAGCCTCGCGAATTTTTCCATGAGATTTACCTTGATTGAGTCAAGGAAATCAAAATCCACGCTTCTCGAATTCACAACTCCTCTCTTCAGCAACTTAGTATACATCAGCTCATGTTCTCTTGATCTAAAAGGACTGCCTTGGGGACAAATAGTGTTCATAGCCACACCCATCCATGGCTGGAATTGAGAGAACAACCTCTCATCATCATCCATTGGCTGATTTGTAGTTCCATAATACGGATCACTAGGTATATTTTCACGAGTGCTCTGAGCGAGCCCTTTGTCAACAATACCTAAATCTTCCATTTCTCGCAAGAAAATATATTCATTCTTATATCCTCTCTCCTTCAGAAAATCATCTATCATCCTTAAGTCTGTACACCCATCCTTCAACTTTTTATACAGAGCATACGCAAGCTTGGGTCTCAAGGTTCTTACCGGTGTAGCCTCGGTAATTTCTTCCTCTTCAAAACGATGACTCGGAGTCTCCATTTATGGAGAATCTTCTTCGCCCGTTAGGTCAACCATGGTAGGACCCTCTTGTCGCCTCTGTGGTCCCTTCCCAGCAAGTCTTGAAGATTTTCTGGAAGACATTCTTGAATTGTGAGCAAAAACTCAACTTGTTCGCAAAAAGGATGGATTTTTGCTGAGTAAAGTAATCGAACAGGGATGATAGTGGAGAGTCGTTTAAGCTTTTTAGGATTTTAAAAAAGAGAGAGTAAACGAGATGGCTTTTAAACCTTGTGACGGATGAAGACGACGATTCGAAAGTATAAATAGCAAGAAAAGATAAAAAGGAGATACTGAACCATCGCAAAAAGAAAAAAGAAAAACTGCCAATTTTGAAAAAGTAAACTGCAATTTTTTGAAAAAGAAAACTGCCATAAATATGTCAGACGTCGAATAAAAAGAGATATCGATATTTCAAAAAGCAATTAATAATTTAATTCATAAAGAATATCGAAATACGCAAACAGACTTTAAGTCAGAGTCTGAAAATGTTCAGACTTTACCTCAGAGTCTGAACTCTTTCAGACCTTATCTTTGAGTCTGAGCACCTTCCAACCTTACCTTGAGTCTGAGCACCTTCAGACCTTACCTTTGAATCTGAACTTTTCAAGACTCTAGTTTTGAGTCTGACTAGAATCTGAATCTCTTCAAGTCTTGCGATATTCAGTCTTGAGCGAATTGATTCAAAGTGAGCATTTTGTAGGGGCTTTGTGAGTATGTCTGCCAATTGATTCTTTGAATCAACGAACTGAATCACCACTTCACCATTGATCTCTAATGAAATGATGCTTGATTTTAATGTGCTTTGCTCTTGAATGAAGTATTGGATTCTTTGTGAGGTTGATTGCGCTTGTGTTGTCACATTTGATTTCTGGGCAAGATTCCTCAACTCCAAAATCTCTCAATTGTTGTTGCATCCATAGAATTTGAGAACAGCAACTCTCAAGAGTTATGTATTCTGCTTCAGCGGTTAAAAGAGCTACTGTACCTTGTTTTCTTGAGAACCAAGATACCAACCTGTTTCTTAGTAGTTGACAAGTACCCGTAGTGCTTTTTCTATCCACTCTACAGCTAGCAAGGTCAGCATCAGAATATCCAAGGAGAGTAAAGTCTCCTTCTTTGGAATATCACAGACCTAGCTTAGATGTTGTTGCAACATATTTAATAATACGCTTCACAGCAGTCATGTGAGATTCTTTAGGATTAGATTGAAATCTAGCACATATGCAAACACTAAATAAAATATCAGGTTTAGATGCTGTAAGGTAAAGAAGTGAACCAATTATACTCCTATATAGTTTTTGGTCTACACTCTTTCCTTCTTCATCTTTATCCAGTTTTGATGAGCTTGACATTGAAGTTTCTGTTTTCTTGCAATTCTCCATTCCAAACTTCTTGATAAGGTCTTTTGCATACTTTTCTTGGTGGATAAAAGTTCATTCTTTTGATTGTTTGACTTGAAGTCCCAAAAGAAGTTCAATTCACCCATCATGCTCATTTCAAATTCATTTCGCATACAACTCGAAAAATTCTTGCAAAGATTTTCATTAGAAAAACCAAATATTATATCATCAACATAAATTTGAACAAGTATCAAATCCTTGTCTTTTCTTTTGATAAATAAAGTGGTATCTACTTTACCTGTAGAGAAACCACTTTGAATTAAGAAATTACTTAACCTTTCATACCAAGCTCGAGGTGCTTGTTTTAGACCATACAAAGCTTTTTTCAGCTTGAATACAAGGTTAGGTTTTCTTGGATCTTCAAATCCTGGCGGTTGTTCCACATAGACTTCTTCTTGGATAATTCCATTTAGAAATGCACTCTTCACGTCCATTTGGAATAACCTGAAATTTTTAAAGCAAGCAAAAGTAAGAAGTAATCTTATAGCTTCTAATCTTGCTACCGGAGCATAGGTTTCATCATAGTCGATTCCTTCTTCTTGTGTGTAACCTTTTGCCACAAGTCTTGCTTTGTTCCTCACCACTTTTCCTTGTTGATCAAGCTTGTTCCTGAAAACTCATTTAGTACCAATTATTGATTTACCTTTTGCCTTAGGAACGAGTTCCCAAACATTGTTGATTTTGAATTGATTCAATTCTTCTCGCATAGCTTCAATCCAGCTTTCATCTTTTAATGAATCTTCTACGGTTTTGGGTTCAATCTCAGAAACAAGTGCTAGAGTACTAGACTCTTCATGCCTTTTGGATCTAGTACGAACTCCTTCATCAATGTTGCCAATGATGAGATCTGCAGGGTGACTGGATTTATACTTCCAATTTGTAATTGATTTGTCACTTTAATAAGACTCCTTTTCGGTTGGAGCCACCGATTCGGTTTGCGGTTGAGTGTTTGAGATTTGATTTTCTTCAAGAGAATTCGTAGACGCTTGGCCAGACTCATAATCTTCAGGTTGAGTTTGATTTTGAACTGAGTCTTCAAACTTCATATTCATGGATTCTTCCACAGTCTGATTCCTTTTGTTGAAAATTCTGAAAGCTTTACTTGTCATTGAGTAGCCAAGGAAAATTCCTTCATCTGATTTTTCTTCAAACTTACCAATTCGATCACTAGAATTCTTTAAGATAAAGCATTTACAACCAAACACATGAAAATAAGAGAGAATAGGTTTCTTACATTTGAACAATTCATAAGGTGTTTTCTCTAAAATAGGTTTTAGAAAAACTCTGTTTATAATGTAGCAAGTAGTTGAAGTAGTTTCAGCCCAAAAATGAGGAGAAATATTACTTTCAATTAAAAGAGTTATTGCCATTTCTTGCAAAGAACGATTTTTCTTTCTACAACTCCATTTTGTTATGGAGTGTATGGAGATGAAAATTATGTTGACTGCGTAATCATCGAATATTTAGCAAAATCATGATTTTCAAATTCACTACCATGATCAGTTCGAATACTTGAAATTGTATATTCTTTTTCAATTTGAATTTTCTTTACAAATTTAATAAAATAAGATAAAGCTTCAGATTTATTTGCAAGAAAGAATACCCAAGTAAAACGAGAATAATAATTTTCTATTACCAAACAATATCTTTTACCTCCCATGCTTTGAGTTCTTGTTGGATCGAACAAATCCAAGTGTAATAGTTGCAAAACACGTTTAGTGGATACCTGATTTTCTAACCTGTTTTCCAAGTACGCAAGGAATGCATAATTTGTGCTTTTGAAACTTCAGGTTAGGAAATCCCCGAACAAGCTTTTTGGATGAAACTTTTGCAATTTGCTTCAAGTTGACATGTCCAAGCTTTCTATGCTAGAGAATGGCTTCATCTTGAATCGATATCAAGCATTGAGAACTGTCAGACTTTATATCCAGCAAATAAATGTTTCCATGTCTGTGTTCAGTAAAAGATTGTGAGAGATCTTTGCTTGTTCCAGAACAAGTATATTCTTGAAAGTTAATATTGTATCTAGTGTTGCATAGTTGACTAATACTCAGAAGGTTATAGTTCAACCCTTCAATCAAAGAAACATTGTTGATTGTGAGGTTTCCTATTTTCACGATTCCTCGACCAATAATTTTTCCTTTGTTATTGCCACCAAATGAGACATTTCCTCCTTTTACATGAGAGAATTTTATGAAACAATTTGAATCTTCCGTCATGTGTCTTGAACAGCCACTATCCAAATACCACTTGATTTTCTTCTTGATAGTGACCTGCATTTAAATGAAAAACTCAAGTTTTCTTTGGTACCCAAACTTTCTTGGGTCCATCATTGTTAGTATCATAAATAGTCTTTGCCCAACTCTTCTTAACATGTCTCCAAACTTTGGGACAATTCTTCTCAAAATGTTCTAAGCTTTTGCATTTTGAACATCTAAGAGCATTTCTTCCAACATGTTTTACAAAAACCTTTTGAAAATGATTCTTATAAAAAGATTTTGTAGGCCTATTCTTAATTCTTTCTTTTACCTTTGGAAAATCAATCAAAGGAATGGTTTCATATGTCATTCCTAGACCAGATTTATTAAAGTAGGGTCTTTGAATAGAAAACATTTTGTCCAATTTTTCAGATCTCAATGAAAATTTCTTTGTGACTTTCAAAAGATCTTCTTTCAAGTAGGCATTTTCTTTTGAAAGTACAATTTCATTTTCTTTTGAAACAACAAGACACTTATCTAGATTTTCAACTTTTTCAACCAAAGTCTTTTCTTGTTGTTTCAATTTGGAATTCTCCCTTTTAGTTCAAAAATCATTTTAAGAGAGCCTTTAAGATCGAGACAAAGCTCATCAATGTAGTTCGACATTTTGGTAAGAATTTTTAAATTTCTAACCTTGACATCGTTGTTTGAGTTTGAGTATGAGTCTGAGTTAGCCATAAGAAAAATATTGGCATACTCTTCATCACTTCTTCACATTCAATGTCACTCCATGTTTCAGTTTGAGTGTTTTCTTGAACCTTTCTGGTTTTTCTTTCTTTTTCTTTAATAAGGGGACAGTTGGGTCCGATGTGTCCATTTTTCTTACATTCAAAATAAACAACATCCTTATTGGTGTCTTCTTCTTCATTTGACTTCTTTTGAAATATTTGATTGTTTTGTCTCTTTCCATTGAACCTTCTTCCTTTTCTATTTAACCTTCGAACTTTCTAATCGAAGTGCCAACTCCTCGTCATCCAAATCTTCTTCGAATCAGTAACATCAAAATCATCATTAGATTTTAAAGCAATTGACTTCTTACCTTTGGTGTCAAAGTCCTCATTGAATTGCTCAACTTCATATGATTGAAGTGTGCCAACCAATTCATCTACAAAAAGAGGCATGATCCTCTGTGTTTCTCTTATGGATGTCTTTACGTGATTCCAATCTTTGGAGAGTCCTCTTAACAGTTTATTGACCTTCATTGATCCTGAGATTGGCTGTCCTTGGTATGCTAAGCCATTTACAATTTCTATAAATCGACTGAACATATCCGTAATGGATTCTCCTGGCTTCATTTTGAAGGCTTCATATTGTCCAAGAAGGATATTGATCTTGGTTTCTTTGACTCGATCTGTTCCTTCATAAGTGACGTGTAATCTATCCCAAACTTCTTTAGCTGTTTCACAAGATAAAATTCTATTATACTCAGTAGGAGATAATGCACAATATAGAGAATAGATAGCTTTTGCATCAAGGGCTTGTCTCTTTGAAATTTCGGTTTATGACAATCTTACTCCATTAGCTAATTCTTTCCCTGTAGTTGATGCAGCTTTAGGAATAATTCATTTCTCTACTACATCCCATTCCCGAGGATCTTTGGATCTTAGGAATGCCTTCATCTTGTTTTTCCATACGTTGTATTCCTTTCCATCGAAGTAAGGAGGTCTGGTATTGCTTTGGCCTTCAATTAAATGCGGAGCCAAAATACTAGCCATAGATCTTTAGTTTTAGAAATAATAAACACTGCCAATAAAATAAGCAATCTACTCTAATACCAATTGATAAATGCTAGTAAATACACCTAGAGGGGGGGTGAATAGGTGTTTATGAGATTCTTTTCAAATCTTTGGCCGAAATATCCTTTGGTATGAGAATCACATCAGAAATAAATAAATCATGCAACTATAAAAATAAGTAGAGTAGGGTAAGAGAAATTTGACACAAGGATTATAGTGGTTCGGCTTATTGTAAGCCTACGTCCTCTCTCCACGCTGGCAGCTAACTGGCTATAATCACAATGTAGCAAATGAGAGCTTTACAGTCTACGATCTAGACTTCTTTAGTAGAAAGTCTCTTCTACAGTTTCTCGCAAATTCTCACTGTAAGTGTCTCTCTTTAGTATACAATTTTGAGCACAAGAGATTTTGAGAACAAGAGATTTCAGCGGTTCTAACTTCGAAATTTTTCTATCGGCTCTTACTTATATTTTCGAACAACTTCGACACACTTTAAATATCCCTTCGTGCTTCCATAGCCGTTAGCACTTTCCAAGAATTCATCTAATCAACCCGTTGGAATGAATCAATTTAAGTGATCTTCACGTTGTCGAATATATAAGTGGAAAATAGCTCATCAATTTTGCTTGCCCATACAATCAGGATCTTGAATTTCCAAAATTAGATCATTCCAAAAACTCGCTTGATCTTCAATGGATAAAATCCAAAGAAAAAATCTTTCGAGCTCACAATCACAACCAGAGATATTCCGTGGATAAGTTAGGGAAGATAATATCCAAATCTTGATTTCTTTAACCATAAAAATAACCTGTTGACAGCTTGGCAGAATCGCAAAAACTGGGCCTGACTGTCTTCAGACTTTGATTGGGTCTGGAGATCATCAGACCATAACTCTGGGTCTGGTAGTCTTCAGACGGAAACACTTGGGTCTTGAACTTTTCAGACTTAAGTGACTGAGTCTTAGATTCTTCAAACTTAACTGACGAGGATGTTTTGTTAACTTCAAAACTTATAAGGGATTTTTCTTCAACATGCTCGGATTCCCACCAAGTCTTCTTTCTAAAGTTTCTAAAGATGGGCGATACCGTCAATACACCTGATTCTAGAAGCCCTCTCATTTATGTTGGTAGTTAGTAGCTCTATTTATGTTAGTGGTTAGTAGCCGTCATTAGTGTTGGTAATTGAGGCGGTGCGATCTCGTCCGCCAAATAGAATCTAGATCAACGGATGTAATTAGAGGGCCTCGAGTATAAGAAAAGGTGCCCTCCCCCTCATTTGCATCCATCCAACATTTCGGCTAATATAAAGCTCATTTCTTTTCGTAACTCCTCTCTCTAGAAGCTTTCTCTCTATGATTCGGGTTGTGCGAACGAGTTGTGCGATTGATCGAGCAAGGTTTGGCTTGGGTGATCTAAAAGTGCCCGAGTCGCCGCGTGGTCACAATCCGAATCGATCGGCTCGTGACAACAACCTGTCAGGTTATGGGGAGGGTAAGAAATATTAATATGGGGGTGGGGGCAAATTTGGGAATGGGGGAAATGGACGGTGGTGGGGAGGGAAAGAAATAAATTTGGGGGTGGGGGAAAATGAATGAAGGAAAGAAGAGAGTGGGAGTGGGGATTTTTTTAATTGAAAAAATAAATAAATGAGATTAAAAAATCAATTTGAATTAAATTAATTAAAAATAAAAATATTTATTTAATATATAATGTGTCCCAACGTGTCGAAATTCTCTATTTTTAATAAATAATGTGTCGACGTGTTGTGTCGTGTCGTATCGCGTGTCCATACTACCTAACATGAAATAGAGAATTATGGAACAGAGAACCTATTGGACTAGGTTGCGACTTAGGTCGAACAAAAGCTTTTCACTGTAGGACGTGCAGACCCTCTCACGTGAAGCATCATTCATTAATGACAACACCTATTGATCACGACCTCTTGTCGGCTCGTCTGAACGGAGTACATGAAACAGAGAACCTATTGGACTAGGTTGCGACTTAGGTCGAACTAAACCTTTTCAGTGTAGGACGTGCAGACCCTATCACGTGAAGCATCATTTGTCAATGACAACACCTATTGATCACGACCTCTCGTCGGCTCGTCTGAACGGAGTACATGAAGGGGGAAACCTGTTGGACTGGGTTGCGACTTAGGTCGAACAAAACCTTTTCAGTGTCGGACGTGCAGACCCTCTCACGCGAAGCATCATTCGTCAACGACAACACCTGTTGATCACGACCTTTTATTAGGCTCATCTGAACGGAGTACGTGAGAAGGGAAACCCGTTGAACTGGGTTGCCTCGTGGCCCCAGCTCATCATCATCATAAAAAGAAAGAAAAGAAAAGAGAGGAGAGAGGGAGATAGCTGAACGGGCAAGGGAGAGAAAGAAAAAGAAAGAGGGAGAGATGCGTGGGTTCTCCGATGGAGAAGAGGCAGCAACTTCCGGCGAAGATTTGACGATTAAACTTTGTCGGAATTGGCTGACTTTTTTTGGTACGTTGTTCATGGATCAATAGCTGCAAAGTGAACTGTTCTAATCATTGAAATGTCGGCCCGGTGAAGTTTTATCATTGCATAAATCTATGGTGATCATTGTCAATATTTACATGGAAGTAAAAATTAATATGTTAAAAGAACGCTAAATTAAGTCAAACTTTAATCTCCTAACATTTTTTTTTTGGTGATTTCATCATTTTTGAAGTTTTTTTTTTTTTTTTTTAGTGTAATCACGTTGTTTTGGTACACCTAAATAAATTCTTCATCAGTCAATTAATTGAGACAAAATTCAACATACATCACACATTTCATTTAGAATGGAAGCACGGAATTGAGATTTATTCAGAAAATGATGCGATAGAGTCTAAAATTCACATTCCTAACAAATGAGACCCCACACGATACACGGTTGAGTACATACTTTCCCAACAAATACTTTCACTAGCATAAATAGATCGATTGCTACTATAATCGTTTATCATATATCCATCATTGCTCTTTTCCTTTATCCCTTCTTAACACCAATTTAGCAGCAAACTCCTCAATGTTCCTATCGGAACTCCCACCCTCACCAACTGCGTCCTTGGTGATTTTCCTCCATTTTCCTGCATATTCCTTCATTTTCTTCCATGTTTCCCCTTCCATTACCTTCTTAATGCAATGCTTCATCTCATCACTCGTCACAACACCGCTCTCCTCATCAACTTGTGGCCTCAGCCCCATCTTCCACACATCCATGATGTACTTGGCGTTCGTGGCCTGGTCGGTCCACTGCGGTATTGCCAGCATTGGCACGCCCAAACTGAGCGCTTCCAAAGTTGAGTTCCAACCGCAGTGTGTCACGAAAAGCCCTAGTGCCTCGTGTGCAAGGACTTTGAGCTGGGGACACCATGTCACAATTAGACCCTTTTGGGCTGTCTCACTATCATTTGCAAAGTCTTGTGGGAGTTTCTCTGCTTCTGATGATCTGACCACCCACAGAAAATAGCAGTTGCTTCTCTTTAGTCCCATTGCCAGTTCGTGCATTTGGTCAATCTTTAGCTCGGCCATGCTCCCAAAGGAGACATACACGACCGACCCTTTTGGCTTTGTGTTGAGCCATCTCATGGTGGTGTCGTGGTCTGGTTGGAAGATGCTGAAGCCATATTCTTGATCTTGTTCAAGCCTGTTGTCTAAATAGGCCGATGGTACCGTCGGTCCTATGGTCCTGAATGGCAAGATCTTCATGAACCAGTCCGCAACCTGCAAAGAAGAACTTCTTGTTAAAAGCTTGATAGATGAAGTTGGACGACTCATGGATCAAATAGGCGACATGAGAACTGAAAGCGAGAAATGGGGATACAATCTCATTCTATGCAATTGACTGAAGATTGGAAGATAATTGAGCATCACATGTTTGTGATCAAGAGACTAGCATCTTTCATTTCATTATGACGTTTTGAATGACCTAACTTTAATATAACAACTTCCCAAGTCATGCCCTTGTGGCGTCAACATCGACGATCCCATCATCAAACGATTTAATGAGTACTTAACATACTAATAATATAGGGTATAGTGGACATCAAAAGAGTAGCATATATATATTTAGTCCAAAAAAGAGAGTTCTATAGAGTGAGTACCCTCGTACATCCAATTAGAATCCGATTCACAACCCCTCCCCCACTCCCCCCTCCCGAAAAAAAAAAAGCGAAGGAGGGGTAATTGAGACGAGCATTAGTGTTCTCACAAATGGTTCGGTTCCAACGGTTCTACTGTACTTCTTGTTAAATGCTTGATAGATCAAGTTGGACAACTCATGGATCAAAAAGGCGACACGACAGCTAAAAGAGAGAAATGGGGTTACAATATCATTCTATATCTCTGATTAGATTGGAAGAAAATCAAGTACCACATGTTTGTGATAAATAGGCTAGCATCTCTCATATCATTGTGATGTTTCGAGTAACCTAACTTTTATATGACAACCTGACAAGTCACGTCCTTGTGTCTTCGACATTGACGATCCTATGAACAAACAATTTAATGAGTACTTGACGATCGAATCATATATGGTATAGTAGATCAGTCGAGTTATATACAGTCAGTACCCTTGTACACCCAATTATAACCCAATTCACAACCCCTCACCCCCGCGGCCCCTCTCAAAAGGAGAAAAAACGAAGAAGTAATCGAGACAAGAGTAATAGTGTACTCAGAAATGTTCAGTTTCAAAGGTTCTACAGTACTTACTTCCGGATCAAGTTCATACACCGTGTTGCAAAGCACCCAGTCCACTTTGTCAAGATTGGAGAACTGGTTCACAAGCATGCCAGTGAAAGCTGGATATGTCCCCACATCACACACAAGAGATGGCATATCTTGAGGCTCAAGAGGAGGCACTCCGGGGAGCAAAACCTGCTTCTTAACAGGAACTTCAAGCCATCCCTTTTGGCAGTGGTAAAACACGCTGTTCACAGCACAAGACATGGTGAAGAAAGCAGCCCCTACAAGTCCAAAATTTCGGGCCACATCAAGAGCCCAAGGCAAGAACGAGTCGTAGACGATGCAAGTTGGTGGTGGACCGCTGGAGATTAGCCTCTTGACCAGCTCGCTGAGGGTCTCAGGGCCGACCTTCCAGAAGCGCTCGATGTAGGCTACGGGGCTACCCGCAGCCCCGATGCCACCATCGTCGAAGCCGTCGGAGATCGCCTCGAGCGCTATTGAGGTGCATGAGGAGGATCCATGCAGGGTCTTGGACATGGATTTAGCGGTGACAAGAGTGACTTTGACTCCTTTGTGGAGCAGACGCTTGGAGAATTGGAGCATGGGGTTCATGTGGCCCTGGGTTGGGTATGATAGAACCAGGCAATGTGGTTGCAGGGGCTCACTCGAGTTCTCCATCCTCTCGTGTTTCTCTTGCAATTCGAGAGAAGCGTCTCTTTATGGTCTCATATTTAATGTCACCACCTTCTTCATTGGCCCTTATTAATGAGTGGTTGGTGCCTTGTTGGGTACTTCTAGTGCTGCCAACGGTTTGATAAGTTCCAATGTCAATGACTTGCTACACTGACCAAAAAAAAAAAAAAAAAAAATGACTTGCTACGAAAAGTTTCGTCTTTTAATATATCAGGCAAAAGCTGGCCGATTGGTCACTGTAAGGATGCTAGATTTTTCCTGAAGGATGAAGTTGGAGGACGGAACCAATGCGAGAGAGAATGTCTATTTGCGTTCATTACGTCATCCTAGACGAGATTTCCTCCGACGTAAAGGAATGGACGGATGGGTATGCTTACTGTGGCATGCACTGGTGAAGGTTACAGTTGACCCAAAAAGAAGCGCTCATTTTTTTGTATTTTGAGGTCTGTAGGTGTTAATCAACTTAATTTAGATTAACATAACATAACAACTTGTTATGCTTAATTATTAAAAGGGTTATTGCCATGAAATATCTCAAACTATGCCCACCAAATACAAACATTTTGAGCATTTTTTTTTGGTAAAGCACATTTTGAGCATTTTTAGTATAATAAAAGGGTTAATACTGAAAAACCCCAAACTGGTACACCTTTGTGACAAATTTACCCCAAACTATTTTTTTGACCATCAAAAACCCTAAACCGGTAAACCTTTGATAAATTTACCCCAAACTGATACACTTGTGACAAATTTACCCTCTGCTATTTTTATTAAATTTTAATTAAGTTAAATGACACGTGACTGGTTGACCGGTAAACCGATTTGGAATTTTACACTCCGTTTGTCACAATTTACAATTTTTGTGATTTTTTTGTGGTATTAATTTAATTTAGCGGAGGGTATAATTGTTACAAATTGACCAATTTGGGGTTTTTTATGGTCAAATAAATTAATTTGGGGTAAATTTGTCATAAATATACAAGTTTAGGGTTTTATGGTCGATCGGGGTAAATTTGTCATAGGTGTACCAGTTTGGGGTTTTTTATGGTCAAAAAAATAGTTTAGGGTAAATTTGTCACATATGTACCAGTTTGGGGTTTTTCAGGGTATTAACCCTAATAAAAACCCTAAATTTGTCCATTATGACATTAATACGCTAAAATTTTTGATGTCATAAAAAATTCAAATTTATACCAGTATGGCAGATATACACCGAATAAAACTAGAATAGAGGATATATATATCACATAAGTATAAATATGGGGTATTTGCATCACAATGAGCTTATTTTTAGATTTTTTGTGGTGTATGCCCTTATTAAAAAGGTTATATGCTTAAAGTTTACCAAAAAAAAAAAAAAAAAAAGGATTATATGCTTAAAGATTGACCTGGCGGAGGGGACAAAGTCCGGGGCTCATAGTCAAATTCTAATCGAGAGACCTCGATCAAGTCAAATGAATAAAATTGATCATCAGCGCGCGTCGTGGGCAGAGAAAATGCTTTGGAATACATGGACTAAACCAAACGAGTTTTTTTTTTTTTTTTTTGAACAGACAAACAAAACGAGTTTACACCAATACACTCTTAAACCTTTTACTCGGAAAGCGTTCCGTGCACTCACCACCTGAAACGTCCAGAAGTGGTCAACTTCCGGAAGACGCTATCGAGGACAGAAAATATTGTCTGCAAAAAAATCAACAGATGCCAGCTGGAATTTGCACTGAAGACTTCGACGTTGCAGGAGGGTAAAACCAGGGTGGATCCCATGTGACGTCGGCTGCATTCGACTGAGAATGCAGAGCAGAAAATCATAGATAATTCTACTGATGAAATGGTTGAGTAGAGAGCCAAGGGGACATGCTCGATGCATGTATTTTGAGGTCTGTTGGTGCTAATCAACTTAACTAAGATTAATATAACACAATTTCACAACTTGTTATACATAATTATTGGAAGAATTAATATCACAAAAATCTCAAATTATACCTATTTCAATACAAATACCTTATACATTTTTTTTGTATAATTAAAAGGGTTAATACCCTAAAAACCCCAAACCTGGTACACTTGTGACAAATTTACCCCAAACTAATTTTTTGACCATGAAAAACTCCAAACCGGTATACCCGTGACAAATTTACCCCAACTAAAAAAAAAAAAACCCTAAATGGTATATTTATGACAAATTTACCCTCAACTAATTTATTCGACCGCAAAAAACTTCAAACCTGGTAAATTTGTGACAAATATACCCTTCGCTAAATTGGATTAATATAAAAAAAATCACAATATAACAAACGGAGTGTAAAATCCCAAATTGGTATATTAATCAACCGTCACGTGTCATTTAACTTAATTATTTGACGATAAAATTTAATAAAAACTAACAGAGGGTAAATTTGTAACAAGTGTACCGGTTTGGGGTAAATTTGTCAAAAGTATACCGGTTTAGGGTTTTTGGTGGTCAAAAAAATAGTTTGGGGTAAATTTGTCACAGGTGTACCAGTTTGGGGTTTTTCAGAGTATTAATCCTAATTAAAACCTGAACTTGTTAATTGTGACATAAATACATCATAAAAAATCCCGAAATTAGACCAATAAGACAAATAAACCATGGATAAAATTAATATAGAGGGTATATATATATCATATAAGTGTAAATTTAGGTTTTTTCTTGATATATATTTTTTTTTTGGAGTGTTTGCATCACAATAGATAGTTTTGATTTATCTGTGGAATTTGCTGTTATTATAAAACGTTGTACGCTCAAAAATCGACCTGGGGAAGGAATAGTGTCTGAACCCGAAGTCAAAATCTAATCGGGAGGCCTCGATCAAGTCAAATAAATAAAATTGATCATTAGCGTACATCGTGGGTAGACAAAATGCTTGGGAACACATGGATTAAACCTATAACTCAAAAACCGTTCTATGCGCTGGCCACGTGAAACATCCAGAACTGGTCAACTTCTGGAAGACCCTATTAAGTATTACGGACAGAAGATTTTGGCTGCAAAAAGATCAACAGATGCCAGCTGGAATTTGCACTAAAGACTTTAATATTGCAGGAGGATAAAACCAGCGTGGCTCACGTCATCACATGTAACGTCAGCTACGTTCGACTGAGAATGCAGAGCAGAAATCATAGATAATTATGCTAGTGAAATGGATGAGCAGGGTATTAGATTTCTTATAATTCTTAATGCGAAAATTTATAATAAAACGAAGATCTTTGATCTTCATGATCTTCATAAATATATATGAAAAACATACCTTTGTCCATAGTGTTACCGTTGAATTCGATCCTGGTGAAGAAATCCGATTTCTCTCCCTTAACCCTCGATTCCTTTATGTATTCAATTGATGGAGAAAAATAATACGTTCTTCTTAAGGTGGAGAGAGGACCGGACTCTATTTATACTTTAGTTGAAAAGGTGCCTTCCATCAAAACAATATACCATTTTATTTAATTAGAGTCGCAACTTCTCGTAGCCAATAATTAATTATTTATTTATTTTATAGCATTTCAATAATTTTATTAAACCATATAATAAAAATCATATCATGTGGGCCACAATAATTTTACATTCTCCCACTTGGCCCATATGACTTTCCTTTCATGGTTTAATAAAGATTGTAATGTGCACAATAAGATAATGCTATAAAATTTCATAAAATTGGCAATCACATAATAATCACAATTAAGTAAAGAAAACTAATGTGAGTCATAGCGGTTGTATGTCATTAATCGACATAGTCCCTTCTATGCACTACAACCATAGTATTTTACTTAACATGATCCATAAATGAGAAGTATAATAATAGTCCAATCATAATGTCTCTTTAGAAACTATCCTGTTTAACAATCATAATGTCTATTTTTCCATAATGTATACTAAATAGAAAACAGGAAATATCAGAAATACTTAGATGAGCTCAAAGTGTCAAATACATAAACTTAATACAAACATAATACAAACATTAATGACGTCCAACAATGCCCATCTCTTCAACATGCTCATTAAATGTTTTGGGCGGCGATCCTTTTGTTAAGGGATCGCTATCATAAGATTGGTGCTAATGTGCTCAATTGACACTCTTCGTTTCTGAACTTCTTCTTTAACGAGACAAGTATTTGATATCCATATGCTTAGCACCCTTAGAATACTTGTCGTTCTTAGAGAATAAAACTGCTGCAGAGTTATCACAATAAATTTTCAGCGGCTTGGCAATACTGTCGACAATCACAAGTTCTGAAATAAAGTTCCGCAGCCATAATTCATGAACAGTAGCCTCAAAGCATGCCACAAATTCAGCTTCCATAGTAGATGCAGCAATAATCGACTGCTTCGCACTTTTCCATGAAATTGCCCCTCCAGCCAGAAGAAACAAGTAACCAAATGTTGATTTTCTTGTATCGGCACATCCAGCTAAATCTGAATCTGAATATCCAATCACCTCGAGACGATCGGAGATATGATTCTTCGTTCCTTGCAAGTATCTAAGAACTTTCTTTGCAGCTTTTCAATGATCCATTCCAGGATTACTTTGATACTTGACATTCCGACAAAGCAAAACGATGTCCAGTGCAGTACAAGTCTGTGCATACATTAAGCTCCCCACAACAGATGCATAAGGAATATTCTTCATTTGTTCTCGTTCCAATTCACTTTTTGGACATTGCATAAGGCTAAATTTATCACCTTTCTGAATTGGAACTATTCCTGCTGAGCATTTACTCATATTAAATCTCTCTAAAATTTTCTCAATATAGGCTTCCTGAGACAATCCTAACAACCCTTGTGATCTGTCACGGAATATTTCTATTCCTATCACATACGTTGCCTCTCCCATATCCTTCATTTCAAAATTCTTAGAGAGAAACTTCTTGGTTTCATGTAACAAATCAAGATCATTAGCAGCAAGCAAAATATCATCAACATATAGAACTAGAAAAATAAATTTGCTCCCACTAATCTTCATATATATACACCGATCAACAGGCGTTTTCTTTAAATCCAAATAAAGTTATGGTATCGTTAAACTTAAGATACCATTGTCGGGAAGCTTGTTTAAGTCTATATATTGACTTCTTTAATTTACATACCATATGTTCCTTTCCTTTAACTGAAAAGCCTTCGGGTTGGTCCATATAAACCTCTTCTTCTAAATCCCCATTAAGAAAAGCGATTTTTACATCCATTTGGTGTAACTCCAAGTCATAATGAGCCACCAAAGCCATAATGATTCTAAGTGAGTCCTTCTTAGAGACTGGTAAAAATGTCTCTTTATAGTCAATGCCTTCCTTTTGTGTAAAACCCTTTGCAACAAGTCTGGCTTTATGTCGTTCAATATTGCCTTTTGAGTCGCGCTTGGTCTTAAAGACCCATTTACACCCGACCTTCTTACATCTTTCAGGCAATTCGACAAGATCCCAAACTTGATTTTGATGCATGGATTTTAACTCTTCTTCCATGGCATTAAACCATTCATTAGAATCTTCACATTCCATGGCTTGGGTAAATGAACTGGATCATTTCTAATTCCTAAGTCAATTTCGACTCTTGTAGATAAACCATATAGTCATCGAAATAGCCGACCTCCTTTCTTTTTGAGATCTTCTTAATGCCATTTCTTGTGACTCAGCTATTAGAGGTTCAATATTGACATCTCCATTATGGGGTGTTTGTTCATTAATTTGTTGTTCTTGATTATTGTTAGATTGCACCATAATATCAAGAACAACAATTTTAGAAGCTTTGGGTATAAGAACTTCTACCCTTACTTCTTGAATGCAAGCATCACGTACTCTTTCACTCCCACGATGTCACCATTCTCAATGAACCTAGCATTTCCAGATTCAATAATTCTTGTACTATGATTAGGACAATAAAATTTATACCCTTTGGATTTCTCTGCATAACCAATTAAATGACCACTGGTCGTTCTTGAATCCAATTTCTTTTCATGTGGATTGTAAATTCTTACTTCTGCTGGACAACCCCAAACATGCAGGTGCCGTAAACTAGATTTCCTACCCGTCCACAGTTTAAAGGGAGTCTTTGGAACTGCCTTACTAGGAACCCTATTTAATAAATACATAGAAGTCTTTAAAGCATTCATCCACAAAGACAAGGGTAGAGATGAGTGACTCATCATACTCCTAACCATTTCCATTAAAGTAAGATTATGCCTTTCTGCTACACCATTTTGTTGTGGTGTACCTGGCATTGTATATTGAGCACAAATGCCATGTCTTTCAAGGAATTTAGCAAATGGACCTGGACATTGTCCCGATTCATCATACTTTCCATAATATTCACCACCTCTATCCGACCTTACTATTTTCACATTTTTATCTAATTGCCTCTCAACCTCTTTAATATACACTTCAAGTGCATTCACCGATTGAGACTTCTCATGCAAAAGATAAATATAACCATAACGTGAAAAATCATCAATAAAGGTGATGAAATAGCTTTCCTTACCAAAAGATGGAACATCAAAAGGACCACATATGTCAGTATGTATAATTTCAAGAAACTCTATGCTTCTTGTGGCACCTTTCTTAATGTGTTTTGTTTGTTTACCTTTAATACAATCAATACACACTCCAAGATCAGTAAAATCCAAATTTGGAAGAATTTCATTCTTCACTAATCTTTGCATTCTTTCCTTGGATATATGACCCAAACGTTTATGCCACAAGTAAGCAGAATTTTCATTCACCAAACTTCGTTTAGTGCCAACATTATGATGCACGGTCATTAATGTCTCAACAAAAGTATTATCAAGTCTAAATTTGTAGAGACCATCACATAAAATTCCAGTTCAAATAAGAGTATCACTCTTAAATAAACGAAAGATTCAGAACCAAACTTACAATAAAATCCCGCCACATCAAGTCTTGGCAAAGAAACTAAATTGCGAGAAAATGTAGGTACATAAAGAGTTCGAAACAAATCCAAATAATGCCCAGTATCTAAGATCAAACGATAAATGCCAATGCCTTCAACTGGAGCTTTGTTTCTGTTTCCCGTAATCACACAACTTTCATTTGGCTTTGTAGTTTGGATCGTAAGGAATCCCTGCATCGTATTTGACACATGAGTGGTGGCACCAGAATCAATCCACCAAGTATTATGAGGAACTTCAGTAAAGTTTGATTCAAAACATACTAAAGCACAAGGCTTACCTTTCTTTTCGAACCAAGCCTTACATTTCAGACAATCTTTCTTCAAGTGTCCAATTTTGTTGCAAAAATGACACTTAATAAGATTGCGTTCCTTCTTGTGAATTTGAGAAGTCTTTGAAGAGTCATTCGGGGCGTGTAGTCCTTTCTTCTTGCTCCTTCCACCTTTCCTCTTGAAATTCTTTCGAGCTTCTTGATGACTTGAGAGATGAACAGAATGAGTCTTTTGATTCTTTATCATTGTTTCCTCTTGAACTAGCATCTTCGACCAATTCATTCACATTCCACTTATCCTTTATAGTGTTGTAATTCATTTGAAATGGCCCATATTGCTCATGAGGTAAGGAATTAAGTATAAATTGTACTAAAAGTACTCATCCACATTCATTCCCAAAGTCCTTAACTTTGCTGCCAAATTCGTCATCTCAAGTATATGCTCATGCATGGTACGCGAACCATCATATTTCATGGTGGTCAATGTGCGCATCAATGTACCAGCAAGTGACTTATCAGCAGTTTGAGAACGCTCTTCCACAAATTTCATAAATTCCTTAGCATTGTCAGTCTTGGGAAGAGAAGTCTTTAAGTTGTTTGTAAGCTGTCATTCGCATGAACATGCTCGGTCACATTCGATCTTTCCCAAGCTTTATGGAAAGACTTTTCCTCATCGCTACTTATATCAGTAATAGCATCCGGTTTCTCAACTTGAAGAGCTAAATCAAGATCCAGGGACACCTAAGTGAAACTGGATTTGTTCACTCCAATTAGGAAATTTATGCCATTAAATAAGGGAACAGACGAAGCATGTGAATGCGGTGAAATAGGTACGAATACTTTGCAAATATACAAGAAGTACTCACAAATTAATGCTTTGAGAACATCACATAATCAGATTCAATCTAACATACATGTACATCACAGTTCTCACAAATTAATGCTTTGAGAACATCACATAATCAGATTCAATCTAACATACATGTACATCACCGTTCTCCTTTGGGCGATCCTATGATATACAAATATATAAACCATAATGATGCTAATAACCTTTATTTGATAATTGTAAATATACCTTATTAAAATTTATTTGCTATCTTTGGATATACAAACAAATTTAACAAGTCATATTAATTATCAACCATCATGTTCATGAATTATAAGAAAATAATTAACCTTTGGGTTAATCCCTAAGTTCTTATAATAAATGAACTTCAATATACCCATAACACCAATAAAGATATAAAACATATCAATTTCATACATATAGCATCAATTAATCATGGGTAATTGAATAAAATAATTTAGAATATCAAAAATTCAAAAGATTTCAAGGCTCGGCCACTTTGGTGACTAACAAACCATTAATAATATGAATTCTCTCTTCTTCTTTTTTAATATTGTAAAATATAAATATTTACCAAAATTGCACACAAGGACAAAAAAAAAAATTAATCAAAGCATAAGGGCAAAATCGTAAAATCATAATTCCATAAGGGCATAACCATAAATTTAATATCCATGGGCAAAATGGTAAATAATCAGCAATGACAGAATCGTAATTATAAATTAAACGAGGGGTAGAATAATAAATAAATTGCGAGAAGGACAAAATGGGAATTTTAAAATTGGCGTAGGGGAAAAAACGTAAAAGAGACAGCTCGGGGGGGTCAGGCACGTGCGGAGCAGGTGCCTGCAGCTCGGCGAGCGCGTGCCCGCGTGGCGCGCGCGCGTTGCATGCGCCCGCGGCCGTGCGGCGGGCTCCGCGCGCGTGAGGGCGCGTGGCGCGTGGGTTCCACGCGCCTGCAACCGTCGTGCACGTGTGGAGCCCACGCGCCTTCTTCCTCGCGCACCGACGCGATTTTTCGCCGGTTTCCGCCGTTTCCAGCCGCAATTTCTCCACCGTTTTGTCTCCGGCAGCCATCCCAAACACAGAAAAAATTATGGTTTTTGAAGAGCATGCAACCACCACCACATGGATCCAAGTTTCGGAGAAAATGACGAAGAATTAGCCCCAAATCAAGCCATAATTTCTTAGAACACAAAACCCTAACCACCGCGACTTCCTCCGCCCGATTCGACTCCGGCGAACACCGATATGCCGGAAAAACTCAAGCCCAACGTTCCTCATGGCGGGCGACCGTATGGGTCTAAAATCAAGCGGTGGGTGGCCGGATTTTGCCCGGAATCGGTGAGTTTCAATCTTACCCTCAAAATTCCGAATTCCTTCATTTTTGCCCTTAAAATTCCCAACTCCTCCATTTTCATCCTTTCTCCATAAAAACATTCCATCATTCGGATTTTTTTTTTTTTAATAAAACACCCCATTTGGGGTTTTCTACGGCAGAACCCTGTTTCTCATCTTTTTCCAATAAAAGTACCAACCCTCTTTCTCAACTTTATCCAATAAAAGTACAAACAGGATTGAAACATCATACATAAATTATATTAGATTTACAAACGGAAAATCATGATATCATAAACCACGCCCGATACCAAGCTGTTAGATTTCTTATAATTCTTAATGCGGAAATTTATAATAAAACGAAGATCTTTGATCTTCATGATCTTCACAAATATATATGAAAAACATACCTTTGTCCATAGTATTGCCGTTGAATTCGATCCCTGGTGAAGAAATCCGATTTCTCTCCCTTAACCCTCGATTCCTTTACGTATTCAATTGATGGAGAAAAATAATACGTTCTTTTTAGGGTGGAGAGGGGACCGAACTCTATTTATACTTTAGTTGAAAAGGTGCCTTCCATCAAAGCAATATACCCTTTTATTTAATTAGAGTCGCAACTTCTCGTAGCCAATAATTATTTATTTATTTATTTTATAGCATTTCAATAATTTTATTAAACCATATAATAAAAATCATATCATGTGGGCCACAATAATTTTACACAGGAGCCTAGGTGACATGCTAGATACAATGCTAGATACAAGGCCTGACATCATTTCTAAGCTTCAAAATCTTCCTTCCAAATGAATGAGGAATTAGCTAGGATCAGAAAAGTCCGAAAAGACCTGCCTCCTGCCTATAAGCAACATGTTGGAAATAGTGATCCATTTTCTAGAATTTCCTAGAGTTGCTAAAAATCTAGAATTCTCTAGATGAAGTAGAGGATGGTTAAAATTGTGGCTGAAAATGTCCAGCATGTAAGAGAAGTCTAGAAATGTCCAGCATGTAAGAAAAGTCTAGAGAAGTCCAACTTTCAAGAGAAGTCTAGAATTCTCTAAGGCGGTTGTACTTAGTCAGTGGAAATGCCTATAAAAAGGCCATAACCCATTAATGTAATAGAGTGAGAGGAACATGAGAATATGAGCTCCTTCACCAACACTTCCCTCAATTATTGTAAAATTATTTTATCCAACTAATGAAACTATTTTCTGCCATATCCCGTGTCCTATATCCTCCAACTATTCTATCTCATACCTTGTCCATCCTCTATAACCTATACCATGCACTTGCACACATCACTAACAAAAAACTATAACTAATTCCAAAACCATGCTTCCGCATGCACACATCTAAAAATTTAAAATCTAGCACAGCCCAATTGGATCTTGCCTGGGAAAATACAAGCATTATTCCACCACTCAATCCTTTTGAGTCCAAGTCCCCCACTCTTTTAGGCAAGCAAATAATATCTAGGCCTACTTTGGCTCCTTTAACAGAAGAGTCAAAACTAAAAACCAAGATATTCTGGCCAATCAAGTTAATGGACGTTTTGGTGAGTAGGAATACATTGCACCAGCAGTTGACAATGCTCTGTGTAACAGACCCAATTTAGTCCAAAAATGACTAAATTGGGCATAGAAAATTAGGGATTTTTGTCCAACCCCTAAAAAAAAGTGTCATCAATTGCATTTGCATATTAAGAGCATTTGTTAAAACTTATACAAATTGCATTTAAATAAGACTGGCTCTCTATAGCTTTAAGCAGGGAGGCTACAAATTAAATTAAATTATCCGGACTAAGACCTGCAAGAGTATGAAATTCGGTCAAGCCCGTTGAATACCGCTCATGGCTGAAAATTACATGTGCTTTCAGCAAGGGCGTGCCAAACTAGGAAAGATTGCATTATCTAATCAAATTTGAAGGAAATAAACATAGAATCCGGAGGATTTTAATTATTTGGAGATAACCAGAAGGTGATATCACAATTTCCTAAGATGAGGAGTCAATATATCCCTTTGGTCTAAAATAGGAAAGTGACGCGGTGATTGGTGTCTGAGATAACCATAATCCTATGCCTATATAAACAGTCCTTTCTCTCAAAACTGAGGAGACAATATACATTAGGAGGCACACATACACAAATGATACAATAGAGGGACGTTCAGAAAATTTTCAAAAAATAAAAATAAAAATAGAAAGGGCGAAGCTCTCTTTCCTCAATAGTAGAAATATCCCAACGTGCAGTTTCACAAAATTATTGAGTACCTATTCATTAACCATTGGTTCGTGCTCAAATTTTGTGCAAAATACGTTAAGACATTTTTCTTGAGTTTTCCAGTGGGATTGATGAGAAAATATCTGGGAAGTGTTTCTTAGACAGAGAAAGCTGAACCGATTGGACTCTAAGATCAAGATTGGAGAGCTCAATGCACGGTCTCACGAAAATGACGAGTACTTGTTTGTTCTAGGTCGAAATATGTTGAAATTTTGAGGAGATATCTACGACACCTAATTTTTCGTATCCACCAAGAATTGAGCATCAAAGATATAGAGTCCAGGGATTTGAGCAAGAGCTATCAATTTTCATTGAGCCGAATCCTTGGTCGTGATTCACAACAACTCTGGTGGTCAAACCCACATTCAGTGACTCCGAACTCGTCCACATAGGGTGCAAATAGTAACACTTTTTGGTTGGGGACAAGTTTTTTTTTTTTCAGAAATGCTACTTTTCTATTTCTATTATGGGAAACAATTTTTGAGTAAAAAAACATTTGATAACTACACAAATTTCTACTCTAGAAATAAAAAAGAATATAAATGCATTTGGTAAAAAACAGTTTCGTTTTTTTATTTATTTGTTTTTTATTCTTGCTTACGGATTGCTGCGGACACCGTCACCGCCGAACCCCGGCCGACCGCCAGCCACCACCCATGTTGCCATCGGTTGACCTCGCCGCACGGCCCATCGGCCGCTGTCGACTGCGGAGGCAGCCAGGCGGCTGCGGGAGGTGGCGGCCGTGGGCCATGCAGCGACGGTCGACGGTGGCGATTGGCGACTGACGGCGGCCGGTGGCGGCGTCCGGTGGTGGCCGGCGGCAAGAGAGAAAAAAGAAAAGAAAAAGGAAAAAGAAATTTTACTTATTTATAGAATTTATTCTTAGGAACAAGAAGCAATTTATTTTTACTTATCATTTCTCGTTCCAAAACCATTTTCGAGCTAACTTTTTATTCCCAGGAATAAAAAATAACTGACATTATCAAATGGATTTCTGTTCTTTTTTTGTTCCGGGAATAAAAAATCAAAAATTTTGGACCGGGGAAGGTTACCATGCGCAGCCATAACCCACCAGCGCTAGTCAAGTGTCCACGGTCGTTCCCCTCGTCGGTCGTTCAAGTCAAAAGCCCAGTTAAGGCAGTTTCATGATTTATGTGCTCAATCAAGTATTTAATTGCCTAAATTAAAATTTTTTTATCTAAGTTTTTTTTTTTTTTTTTTTTTCTAGAGATTCTAACTTGCTTTTGATTTGATTTGTTGGGCGTTACTAAATAGGCAGTTTCCTTGTTTGAATCATTTCATATGTATGTTTGATAATTGGGATCTTATCTTTGGGACTAAAGATTGGGCCCTTAATTAAGTTTGTTTTTCTTATTTGTGCGTGATAATATTAGTTAAATACAATCAATCATGTACGGTATTAGGTTTTATATGTCATTAGATTAGGCTCATGCATAATAAAAAATGTCAAGAAGGGTTGCATTGAATTAATTTCAGATTGCATCCATGCATGCTTCCTAATTTAGAAAAAAAGTTCATATCTTAGATACTTAGGAATCATGTAGAAATTTAAGAAAAGCATAAATTAATTTAGTGAATAATTAGCATTTAATAAATATTATTTCCTAGTTGATTAAAATCATTTTAAGCATTTTCCTATTTTAAATTATAAAAAGAAAATGCCGAAATTAATTATAATTGCATGGTTAGGTCATCTTTTAATGAAAGTCCTTAAGTTGGATTAGGCGTCCTAAAGTTTATTCTTTTTATTTCTACAAAATAAAAATTACAAAAATAATCTCACATAGTTCAGATAATTGGATTAATCTATGATTAATTCTAATTCATGTCATTGCATGTGGATTGCATTCAATTTAATGGCATACCTGTCAATTTAATGTCATCAATGCATGTTAGATTAGAATCCGTATAAAGATAGTATTTAAATTAATTCACGTTTACTTTAAACAAGAAAAACCCAAAAGGAGTTAATTGACATTGCATTAAAAAATCATGTCTAGGTTATGCATATATTGTTTGGCTCTAATCAATATCTTGCGAAATACTTGGTGCATTGGATGATAAAAGCATTGCTTTTGCGATGGTTAATGCATTACACTTTTGACCATTTTCTAACATTTTTATTGATTGCTACGATTCATTGAGTATTAAATTCTTACTTGCACATTTGCATGACCATCTATCACATATTAGAAGTTTATGAATAAAATTGGCGAAAAATGCTTGCAAAACCTTTAAGAAATAAGGAGAAAAGCTACTGAAATGGCATTAGAATTATTATGCATATCTTAGTTCTCGTGTCCAATCTTTGGTTCGCGGAGCATTTTAGTTTGGCTTCTAATTGAACCATATAGTCAAATTCTTACTGGTCTAATCGAGTTCTTCCGCAACAAATCATCATAGACGAAGTTCGATAGGTTCACACGCACTGTGTAAAGCTTGTAGGTACCACACGTATTAAATCGGAACCTATTCATTAAATGATGGGGGCAAAGTATGGCATTTGCTTAAGTAGAGATTCTAGTCACTCCCTAATACGTGAGACCCCCACTGAAACGATGCATAGTCCGGCATAGATTTTACCGACGTTCATATAAGCAGAGCACAACTTACTTTTATCATTTCACAAGCTTAACTAGATCGATCACCGCTGTAATCATTTTTCCGTGCATCTAGCATTTCTCTTCCTTTTTTTTATAGTCTTACCACCCAATTTAGCAACGAACTCACCGACTTTCCTATCTGAACTCCCACCCTCACCAACGGCTTCTCTAGCGATTCTCTTCCATTTCCCTGCGTTTTCCCTCATCTCCTTCCCTCTCTCCCCTCCATTACCTCCCTAATCCAATGCTCTATCTCTTCACTCCTCACCACACCTCTCCTTGTCAATTGGAAGCCTCAACCCCACCCTCCACACATCCATCATGTACTTAGCATTGGTGATCCGGTCAGTCCACTGCAGGATTGCCGGCATCATCACACCCAAACTGAGCGCTTCCAAAGTCGAGTTCCAACTGCAATGCGTCACAAGAAGCCCTAGCACCTTGTTTGAAAGGACGTCCAGCTGACGACACCATGTCACAGTTAGACCCTTTTGGGATGTCTCGATACCATTTGCAAAGCCTTATGGGAGTTTCTTTGCTTCTGATGGTCTGACCACCCCAGGGAAATAGCAGTTGCTTCTCTTCAGTCCCATTGCTAGCTTGTGCATTTGGTTGGTCTTTAGCTCGGCCATGCTCCCAAAGGAGATATACACAACTGACCCTTTTGGCTTTGTGCTGAGCCATTTTATGGTAGTGTCATGGTTAGGTTTTAAGATGCTGAGGCCATATTCTTTGTCTCACTCAATCCTGTTGTCTAGATAGGTAGTTGGTAATGTTGGTCCAGCGGTCCCGAAGGGCAAGATCTTCATGAACCAGTCTATGGTCTCAAGAAGAAGAAGAAGAAGAAGAAGAAGAAGCAAGTCAATTATATGAAACGAATGATGAATGCTAGAAAAGATCAAATTGGATGATTTATGGATCATAAAGGTGACAGCTGAAATGGAGAGTGGCAATGTGCACTCGTTCTAACTAGTTGATTGACGAGAGGTTAATGGAGCATTGCAATTTGCATTAACCAAGCAGCATCTTTCACTTCATTTCGATGTTTCGATTAATCTAAATCTTATATAATCAGCCTTTCAACTAATATCGCTTTCGACCCTGACAATTTCAGGTTGTGTCCAACTAAAATTTTCTTAGTATCTGTCCTTCTCTTTTTCTTGATGAGTCGGTAATTTCAAACATTGACGATCCTATCTTCAAAACAGGAGTACTAGAGTACTTACAACTGGTTTTCTTCTATAAAGTAGACTGTACCTACTTCTTGTTCCAGCTCGTACACTGCATTGCAAAGCACCCAGTCCACTTGATCAAGATTGGAGAACATGTTCACAACCAGGCGAAAAAGACCGTTGGGTATGACCCCGGATCACACGCAAGAGATGGCATGTCTTGAGGCTCAAGAGGAGGCATTCCAGGAAGTAAAGCTTGCTTCCTCACAGGGACCTCAAGCAGTCCCTTTGGCAGTGGTAAAACACACTGTTTACAGCACACGAGATGGTGAAGAAAGCAGCTGTAACAAGCCCAAACTTTTGGGCCGCATCGAG